>CM034360.1:18342598-18516541 GCA_019925275.1 Mytilus edulis
ATGTGATCTGGAAAATTTAAGAAATGTAAACATTATGCAAACCGTCGGCTACTTCTGTTTGACTTTGCCTGTGTTGCAGGTGTTTTGAGTGATTTTAATGACCGACCTCATCGACGTTTTTTATTTTTAATTTACAATAACTTGTCTGCACCTCGTTTTTGTTTCTTTTTTCGCTGAACATGCTGAAACTGTAAATTCGCGTACCATTACCGCCATAACATTACCCTGTTCGACTATTTTCCCTTCGAGGCACAATGTGCGATTGCCCATTGGGAACTGAAGAGTAAAGGTCATATGAATAAGGGTTGGGCTTAACATCGAATTATTATCTATAGATAATAAATAAATGTAGGTGTTAAACGTTAAAAAGCTTCTAAACGCTTAATGGAACGTAACCAGTAATTGTTTAAATCATAATTATTTTACTTTTTGTACAAAATCCGGCATATAGATTAAAAAAGTAATTTTAATGATAATCGTAGCTACTATCCGTTTAAACTCTTAATACAGGGTAAAAACCCATCTTGCCAAAACATTTGTAGAGAAAACACTAATTTATTTAAGATATATTCAGACACACAAAATCTACTCCCTTACCAGTAAGGATGTATGTCATATACGGCAAAAGTTAGAATAGGAAAGCATGTTGATTGTAATGTTTTATTTTTTATATTATTATTTTGAAACTTTGAAAATTCTAAGGCAAAGGGAGATTAAAATTATAAAACTGTTCAAATTAAAAGTATAATGAATTCAAATTTGTTGACCATTAAGTTATTTCCAAAGCATGTAAAAGTTATATGTGATTCACTTGTAGTATATTGTTGCCATCTTTAAATGTATCAGGATAAATACAGAAAGCTTGGGCTATCATTCTTGTTATAAAGTCCTTATTTGAATTTTCTTTCCTTAAGAATAACACAAAACAAGGTTTGACTAAACACCAAGGGACAGATCACCATCAGGTACCGGCTTATATCACAAAACACAAGTCTGTGGTGTGCTGTCTTAACCAGAGCTTGCTTTTCACTGCTTCATGTCATAAAACATTGTTTGGATTGTATTTGAAATAAATGTATGGATTTGTGTTGAGCTAGATAACTGAAAAGTTAAATTGTGTGATACCTTAATAAATTATATGGTAATATTAATCATTAAAAAGCTGTGTTAAAAATCACATGTTAAAATAAATTAGCAGTGGAATTTTACTTTGAAAAATGAGGATATTTGCAACTCGAAGGCAACAAAGGTATGTGATTCATGATGCATCAGCCCTGCTAAAAAACAACCCTACTAGTAGTTCCAAATCCCAATGAAGCTTCATATAATGAATCCATAAATTTCACATTCATCACAGTGCATACTTTTGCTGCAAACATGCACCTTAAAATTTGTTACAATTGGAGTAAAATATCTAAGGGTGGAAGAGTAGTAGAATTAGTGACAAGAACTCAGAAATAGCAAACCTATCTTTTCACTATAACTTACATGCTTAGCTGGAAACTGATATTGATAAGGTAATTATTGTCATAATGGTGGGTATTTGGTATTGAGGGTTATGGTAACTTTTTGTTTGACATGAATCGTTAAAATTCATTGGAAATTGGAAATTTATAATTGCAATATTGTGTTTCCTTTGGTTTGTTTGGCCTCCATCATAAAGGTTGCTTGTACAGATTGGAATAAATACATATTGCTGGCAGTATGTGGTAAAAAAAATTACAATGATTTGGGAATTGTTAAAATCTTTGTTATGCACTTAGTAGAATGTTGGAAATTATTAAAAACAAGATAAATGAAATTGATATATGTAACATGCATATCAAATCCATCTTTTTGAAGAATGATAAAAATTGTCATCAATTATAAATGCCATTTTATAAAATCTGACATGATTTACGACATATTATTACAATGTAAGTTATTTCCTGTTTATTCTTACTATTAAACAGCATAGGGGGTCTGAAGTCCAATGCAACGTCATATTACCTCTTGTTGCTTGTTTATAGAATATTGTAATCAGATATGCAATTTGTGGTATTGGTTTTACTCATTGTTGAAGGACATACTGTGACCTATAGTTGTTTAATTCTATGTCATTTTGGTCTCTGTTGGAGAGTTGTCTCATTGGCAATCACACCACATCTTCTTATTTTATATATAATGAAAAATCATGAATTGATACTTGTCTTGGGTCAAAGATCAAAGTTCAAAATTTCAGCAAGACATAACTTAATAGAAGTTTTTATCTGGAACAATACTCTAATAAATTTATGAAATGAACCATTTACAACAGAATATATTGAAAGCATTTTTTTTTTAATATCGGCATTATATCTTGTAAAGTGAAATTGGTGTTGATTTATGGTGTTGGATTTTGTATAATGGTTTATCAAGTGTCTTTTATTAATTTATGATTATTTTGTTAACAATTTCATTACACCATCACCATGATATCTACCAATCAATCAATCAATCAATCAAACAATCAACAACCAATCCATCAATCAAACTATAGATACACATACAAATTTAAACTATGGCTTCCATTTTGTCTTTTTTGCTCTTTTCTACATAGCCACCAGAACTGCATGAATTTGTAGAATAAACTGTTTTTGTTTTTCTTTCTATTTATAACTATTAACTTTAAAGATCAGCCAGGTTAAAAAAAATATGCTGCTAAAATTAATTCTGCATGAGTTTTCATGTTGCTTTATTTTTTTGTTTTTTGTATATGTTCTAATGAAAAAGCCCTTTGTATAGATCATAATTGAATTTGAGATTAAATAAAAGTTTTATTGATTTGATTTATTATTCAATAGATAAAGAACACATCCCAAGAGATGAAGGACAGTGAGAGAAAAGGGTTGCTATGGATACTTGATGAAGAGAGTATGTTTCCAGGGGCAACAGAGGACTCATTCATGGACAGATTCTTTACACATCATGGAGAACAGAAAGTTAGAAGTAAGAATAACTGGGGAATTTGATTTTCTATTATACTCTTTTTGATGTTACTTGATAAAGTAGGAAGATTTTATACATATTTTGAAGTAAATAATATGTGTTTTCCACAAGTCTGATAAAGCATGCATGTTACATTTAGTACGTATTTAAGTACCCTAGATTAAAGATACATGTAGTATCATTAGAAGGAATGTTGAAAACAGAAGAACTTAATGAAATCTAGTAATTAAAACTGCCGTACAAGGGAAATGTTTTTATTCTTTGTGTTTGAATCCAAATTATTTGTTAAAGAGAGGTAACTCTTGCTAGCATCATGATACAAGTCTTTGCTTTATATCAATATTTACAATTTTATCATTATAGGAGATAGTTTACTGAGGAAAGCATCTACACTAGGCAACACATTTATTCTGAACCATTTCCAAGGAACCAACCCTGTACAGTATAATGCCAGTGGTTGGCTGAGGGGCTGTAGGGATAATCCAAATATGAAAGTGGCTACTCAAGTCCTACAGGACTCTAAAAGGTCAGTACAAACCAAAGCTTTTTTGAAATCAGTTTTGCAAGTAATGTTTATAGGAACAAAAATTTGGTTTAATACTATAAACACCTCTGAAAGATCCTGAACAATGAGAAAACTTTTACACTTTAAAGTAGTAGCTGACAGACTCCCTTTTAACAAAGAAACCAATCTGCTTTATTAACAAAACAACATTGAAGTAGAAGACAAAAAAAATAAAATATGGCTATAAATAAGGAGATGTGGTTTTATTTCCAATGAGACAACTCTCCACAAGAGACCAAATGACACAGAAATTAACAACTATAAAAGGCCCAGAAATGACAAATGTTAAAAAAAACCGCCAAAACTAATGTCCTAATTTATGTAGAAAAATAAGCAGGTTCTAAAAACAGGTGTGACATGTCGAAGTATCTCATTGGTTATTTAGAGTTGATTGAGTAATAGTGTTTTCAGATATTGGACATTGTGATATCTTTTGAATATTGTTTATGATCTATTTCAGGCAAAACATAAATGAGTTATTTAACAGTGTAAAAGCTCCAGTGGCTGGGATGGTGAGTGGATCTATAGTGGGAATGGAAGGATCAGCTTCATTACGGCGAGTTGGTAGTATGAGACGGACATTTATGTCAGGAACTGCAGGACTTAAAAAACGTTCCATGTGTTTACAAGTTAAATTCCAAGTGGACTCAATTATTGAGACTGTGCGGAAAACTAAATGTCATTTTGTACATTGTATTCTTCCTCAGCATAATGCAGGACTCTGGGAATTGAAAACCCCATCCGTACCTCAGGATAAACCTGGAGCAACAGAGGAAGTACTTATGAACGTAACACTTGTCAGATCTCAAATTAGGGGCAGCGAACTCTTAGACTCAGTCAGGATATTTAGACAAGGTAAGAAACTCTTTGAATCAAATATTTGAAACCATGATTATAGAAATTTTTGAAAGGTTTTACAAATATTAAGATGATTGATTTTCTACAGCTGCTAATCGAAATATTCATTAATATGAAAGTTGATATACATGTAGTAGGTCACATATATAGTAAGAGGTTATTGGTATTAAGGCAACTTTTTCAAAGGTCATATTTTAAGTTTCTATATTATAGACAGATTTTTTGCAAAAAGAAGTTTATGATGCAAATGAAGAACTACAAATTGGATTGTATTTATACATAGATACATCCTTAAATTTTATGAGAGAATATGTTCAATTGGATTTGAGGATATTGTGTCTGAGCTCAAGGTCATAGTATAAGAAAAGAAATGAAAATTTGAAAAGTGGTTTCAGCATGTACAATGTTGCAGGAAATTGCAATTTTACTTTGGATATGTGTATATTAAGAGTACATGTATGAAGAGAAATATTCCTGTTGACTCAGGTCAAGGTCGTACTTACTTAATAGTTATTGGCAAAATACAGTATTAAATGTACTGTCATGAATCATAATTTATTTGTGGACAATGGATATGAAAGCTTGGTTCTTTTATTAATTAGGCTTTCCTGATAATATGGGTTTTGGAGAGTTTCGACAGAGATTTGAAGGATTACTATCACCAAATAATAAACCAGCCAAAGATTTACCAGAAAAACAAGCAATATTACATATACTGGATAATCTGGATCTAGATAAACTTAATTACAGAGTGGGACTCAGTCAGGTTAGTAACTGGTTAAACAATAAAAATATAACTTGTAAGTTGATTTAAAATTAGTTGCGTCCGATAGAAATCCATCTTATGCAAATCAACATCAATACATCTGTTTACCTATTTAGGTTTTGAAAAAAATGTCAACGGAAAGTCAGGGAGACTGTTTGCAATTTTTATACGCGCGTCAAAATTTTGACGGGACGTATTATGGTATACAAATGTCTGGTGTCCGTCCGTCTGTCCATCCGTCTGTCCGGCGTAAACATGTCGCACCGTAACTTGAGAACGACTTATCCAAATTTCATGAAACTTAATATAGTTGTTTCTTATGATGGTCAAATGATCTGTATACTTTTTGGTGAAAATAAGATTTAACCTTTTTGAGTTACGGCTCTTTGTAACTAAAACAGGGGTGTGTTTTTTTTCACATGTCGCACCGTATCTCAAAAACGTTTCTTGATTATTGCTTAAAACTTTACACACTTCTTAGTTATATTAATCTTAATATCTGTATACTTTTTGGTGATGATTCAAAATTTCATTTTTGAGTTTTTGAGTATTTTGTAAAAAAGGGGGAGGGTTTTTTTTTACATGTCGCGCTGTATCTCAAAAACGATTTATGATTATTGCTTAAAACTTTACACACTTCTTTGTTATATTAATCTAAATATCTGTATACTTTTAGGTGATGATTTAAAATTTCATTTTTGAGTTATTGAGTATTTTGTAAAAAAGGGGGAGGTTTTTTTTACATGTTGTGCCGTATCTCAAAAACAATTTATGATTATTGCTTGAAACTGTACACACTTCTTTGTTATACTAATTTAAAGATCTGTAAACTTTTTGGTTTGATTCAAAATTTTATTTTAGTGCTATTTGTAAAAAAAAAACAGGGTGGGGGGGGGGGGGGGGGTTCACATGTCCCGCCGTGTCTCAAAAACAATAAATGGTTATTGCTTAAAACTTCCTCAGAAACTATTTATGATTATTGCATAAAACTTCCACACAAGACGTCGGGCGTATCATGCGCTCATGGCGCAGCTGTTTATTGAATTGTTAATCGAATGCTACATACAGGAACAAACTTCATCTTTTATTTCATTGTATTTCGTATATATGAATGTTCCAAAATCAACCAAAGTCTAATACATGTACATATTTATGTACACTTGCATAAGGTCCATTCCTATCCAATGCATCTCAAATGTTTGACTTAGCCTAGTGAGATAATTGATCTATTACATATACAGGATAACCAGGAACTAGATTATGCTTAAACTAAAAGCTTGGTTTTAAGTATGATGAGAAAATATGTTATACCTAATTAAAGGTAAATAGAATTTCAGGTAGAATCAAGTCAGGAGAGAAAGTTTCACATTTTGTAATAGGTCACTTAGAAACTAGGAATCGGTCCGTTAAGAAACGGCTTTATATCTTGTTAAAAGGATACTCCATTTGGTGAGGCTTGTTTCTCAGTAACTGTACATGGACTGCGTTGGATAGAGATCGACCTTATGCAAATAACTATAAATACATCTGTTAACCTATTCAGGATTGAAATTATCGCTACAGAAAGTGTGTAACTTTTTGAAAAGTGAGTTGTTATACGAACCCTACTAATTTCACCAACATTCAGTTTTCGTTTCTCATTTGAATGTTAAAAAAAAACCAAACAAATAGTTTTTTATGTACATGTATATGTGCATGTGCATAAGGTCGATTTCTATCAGATGCAACTGACATGATAGGCATCACAAAATTATACCCCCATTTAAAACAGTAGGTGTATACCAATTCACCTCTGTCTGTCCGTCCGTGCATCAGTCCGTACGTCACATGAATATTTTCATCGAATTTTCTCAGGAACTACATTACAGGGATTTCTTAAACTTAGTTTCAGGGTTTATATAAGTCAGTTATATCGTGTGATGCATTTTCAGATTTATCATTCAACAACTTGTATCATATTACACATGATATCCAAGTTAAAAAGTTTCGTCACTTAAGTGCTTCCTTTTTACTGAAACATTTGGGGGGGGGGGGGGGGGGGCGGGGTGTTCATCAGTGAGCAGTAGCTCACATTTTCACTTGTTTTGACTCCGTTGATCAAAAATCTGTTTTACTTTTTAAAAAAAATTCTGAAAAACTTTTCTTTCACATTTTACTTTGTATACATTTATTTTTCTGTAAACTTTTCTTCCAAATTTTTTGGGATACGATTGCTTTCAAGCAATCTGTAGACTTATACCAGTGGCTCAGGACAATGCCTTCACGTCAACCGTGTACATAAAGGACCATCTCAGATTCTTATGATTGTCTTGCTTTAAAAGGTGAAACAAACAATGGGATTGAACTTAAACAACTTTACTATAATGTTCTTTTCATAATCTTCATGTTTGATAATTCCCTTGACTTATATGCGTGTTTTTAACAACTTGGAAAATCAGAATCAAGCAGTATTTATATTTAGTGTTTTTATAAATTTAGAAACACGTCAGAGGGAATTCCCTAGTTGTGATAAAAATGCGAGAGTTCTCTGAATTCAGATAAATCTATTTCTGTCATATAAGAAATGGAGTGGAGTTTTACTTAGGGTTATTCCAGAAAAAAATGTATGGGGGGGTTGTAAGGCACATTGTATTAATAATACATGGGTGATTGGTATCAGAGCAACTTTTCACACTATAATGCACTATAACTCTCAATTACAATTGTCTGGGTGGCGGGTGCTGACAAAAACTGCCTTCCAACCCCCCCATACATTTTTTTCTGGAATAGCCCTTATATGTCATTTAAACTGATATTTTATATTGTACTTCCATAAAAAATAGAAAACCATTTAGGTTTAATATACGTTCTTACTACAGGGTTTGTTTAGGTAATTATGCGCATGCGTATAGTTTTCTTGACTTCAAGGGGTACTAGGTTAAATGGTTGCTCTGGATTCCCCACTCGATTGTTTAATTTGTAACTCGTGGGATCCTTTCTTTGTATGTCTGCTATTGAGGGTTATTGTTGTTGCATAAACTTAAATCTGACAGCAAAAAAAAGGGGGGGGCTCCAACCCCCGGATCCACCACTGGACTGCTGTGGAAAGTAAACTTGGAATTGATAGTACAAAAATAAAACACAATAGGCCTTAGTACATTGTTCATACACTTTTAACCGGGATTGGCTATTTTGTAACTATTCAGATTACGTAAATTACATTTTACATGTGCAGTTGAATTAGTTTTGAAAATAATATTATCCAGCTACATGTATACATGTGTCAATGAAAACAATGGCAATCGTATCCCTCAGAGCAATCTGCTCTTTGATTACTTTTATGTACCTTATAATTAATGAACCATTTCTTTGGTGCAGTTTTCAATTCTTAGGTGAATGAAAGAAAAAAAACTAGAAAAATTAAAAGAAATTTAAAAATAGAGAATCATGTTTTGGACCAGAGTCAATATATTTTTACCACATCCAATAGATTTCCTTCTGGGCAATTTAATTAGATTAGTGGTTAATAATGTACATGTACAATAAAAACTTTCAGCCTTTTCCTGTATATCAAGATTAATTATTAATAAACAGTAAAACATAACAGACATATAAGATTTGTATTGATTTTATATCTTGTCAGACAGGTTAGAAAAAAAACTGATTTACTGGTAAATTGTTTCCTTTATCTTTCTTTGATAATAAGCAGAAAGTAAATGTTAAGAAGCAGAAATGTGGTATTAAGTAATCATTAAGTTTTATGTGGATTAGAAAGCAGATTGGTAGTGATATGCAGTAGAGTAAGTATAGTTTCATTTATCTCACAATACATGTATAAAATTGGATATTGAACTTAGTTTGGGGAAAGATGTTCCCACAGTGAACACTTAGTACTCTAACTGATGATAAAGTACCATTGCTGGGAATATGTTTTTTTTTGATACAAGTTGAACAGATGTATTTTCATGACAGAAATTTTCTTTTTCAGGTATTTTTCCGAGCTGGTGCACTGAGCCAGTTAGAAGCAGCTAGAGATGAAAAAATTACGGGAACAATTGTAGCATTCCAAGCTCGTTGTCGAGGAACCTTAGGCAGGAAGAAGCTAAAAGAATTACGGGTAGGTTATAACATCCCTGTGTTTTAAAATGGTTTCAGATACTGTGGACTCATTTATTTTGTGGGTATTATTGCTGAAAACTTGCATTTTAGTTGATATTTGATTTCGTGGTTTTGCCAATTACTGTTTACAAAGTCTAATGAAAAGATGTTATTCGTTGAACATTGGAATTCGTGGTTTACATCGAATAATGATGAATCCACGGTATGTTATTCTTTGATTAAAGAGAAGCATTTTTATGAACGAATGATAATAGCAATGTAGGCATGCTTTTGAAAATATGACAATTTAAAACTATAATATGATATAATTATGACACAAGTATATATACATTTGCTAAATCACAAGAAGCTATATTTTACTATCTTATCTAAGTTCACTTTTCAGAATCTAAAGGACAAATGGCAGTTTCACTATTCCTTCATTGATATAAAAGAACTTCAGGCCATTAGTAATCAACTTTTTAACCAATCACAAGGCTTGATGAACATGTTTTTATAAATTGGTTGAATGATCACTTTCTTCAAATAAAAGCCAAGAAAGCGCTTTAAAGGAGACCATACCAAGGCTGTATAGATAGTGAAGAGCGTTAAAAATCTCCCATCATCAAGGGAGACAATTTTCTCAGATATTGTGATATTATTTTATTGTTATTCTAAATTATTTTACAGGTTAAACATATAGCAATCAGCTGTATACAGAAGAATGTAAAGAAATTTATGTTGATACGAGATTGGTCATGGTGGAGGCTGTTTACCAAAGTACAACCAATGTTAAATGTTCATAGAACAGAGGAACAACTTCAAGAAAGGGAGGTAAGCTATTAATTTAAAATTTATTCATAGAAAAAAGAGGTACCTTTTGGATTTGCTTATGTTTGTATTATTTTATGTGAACCGAATCAAAATAAAACTTTCATGTTTATATTTGTATTGGACTGGAAGGTAAGGTATATAGAAAATAGAAGGGAGATAACTGGAGGTAAGGTATATAGAAAATAGAAGGGAGATAACTGGAGGTAAGGTATATAGAAAATAGAAGGGAGATAACTGGTGGTAAGGTATATAGAAAATAGAAGGGAGATAACTGGAGGTAAGGTATATAGAAAATAGAAGGGAGATAACTGGAGGTAAGGTATATAGAAAATAGAAGGGAGATAACTGGAGGTAAGGTATATAGAAAATAAAGGAGAGATAACTATGTAATTATATTTTAAATGTTACAAATTTGCTTTAAAAAATATACTTAAACATAATTGAGGAATACCAAAGTTTTATGGAAAACAATACTCAAGCATGAAAATGTCTGGAATTATTATAAAGTACCAACATTGTGTGTAAATTTCTGACTAGACGTCAGAATCTAACTATTGGTGTGACCTACAAAAAAGCTTGTAACTGTTTTTTTTAAAACATATATCATGTATTCATATGTATTATTTGGTTGCTGTAAATTCCTTTTGAATAGTTAGTTTTAAAAGTTAGCAGTAATATTGAAGTTATACTACATACATTGTTAATTACAGATTGAAGTGGAGCATTTAAAGAGCAAATTAGAGAAGATTGAAAGAGAAAGAAATGAATATAAACAACTGTATGAAAAGACAGACAGCAGGGTGAGTAAACATGCATAACAAAAAAGAATTTATGTCGTAAATTTTTATAGGAAAACTAAAAAATTCCTACGATAATTTGAAAACGATCAGAAATAAGTTTTATATTGGAAGGAGAATTTCAGTAAACATATACATGTTGTCTGTTAATCATTTCACTAATAGGAATAACAGAAGATGTAGATTAAACTTAAATCTGACAGCAACTGAACGATACAAAAAACATCTACATCTTCAGGTTAGCATTTGGTACTCACAATTTTCTTATGTGAAAGTTTAATAGACAAATCTAAATTAGGGTTAGAAAAAGTGAATTTATCTAAAATCTGAAATAATTTAATCAGTTTGACTATCCTGAATTATTTGGTGTGAGTGCCAATGAGACAACTCTCCATCCAAATAACAATTTAAAAAAAAGTAAACCATTATAGGTCAATGTACGGCCTTCAACACAGAGACTTGGCTCACACTGAACAACAAGCTATAAACGGCCCAAAATTACTAGTGTAAAACCATTCAAACGGAAAAAACCAACGGTCTAATCTATATAAAAAAAAACAGAAACGAGAAACACATATAAATTACATAAACAAACGACAACTCCTGTACATAAGATTTCTGACTTAGGACAGGTGCAAACATTTGCAGCGGGATTAATAGTTTTAATGGATCCAAACCTTCTCCCTTTTTCTGAAACAATAGCATAACATCACACCATAGAAAAACATAATACATGAATAAATAAGTATGAAACAAGTGAAATAGAATGTCATATGATTATGCAGATGTCAGAAGTGCAGGCTGACCTGATAGAGGAACATTCAACAGCTACACATGCTTCTGAAATGTTAGAATCAGAAACAGCTGAGAGAATGCAGCTTAGTAAAGAACACAAAGATTTACAGGTATATAACAAATACTATTGTCAAAGTAGACTGAAAGGAGATAGCTTATTTAGTATGTTCTATGGGTAAAAAATAATAATTGGACCATTAGAAAATAAACCATGACTTCCAAAAATATTTGACTGCTGTTCCCATCTTGATTAAATTGATAAAAGGCTGGTAGCAATAAATAAAATATTTTCATCTTTATATTCAATTTGGTTGAAATTTTATATTAAATAAAAAAAACCACCCATTATGAATATTATTTAAGTTGTATAACAATGATGATAATATTATTAATAAAAGTTGGCAGATTTGAAGAAAAAGATGAGATAACATTGAATGTTACAGTTGTAGATATTTAAAATTAACTAGATTACAAATTTTTATGGTAAAAAAATATGTTTTTGTATTTTTTAGGTTTACAGAGTTTTTAGCATATTAATCTTCTACCTTTATCAGTAGAAACTGTCACTATTCTATTCCTTTCAGGAAAGAGTAAATAACATTCAGTTTACAATTTAACAATTATTGAGCAAGTTTTTATTTTACCAAAATAATGTTATATTTTTTGTTAGATAAACAGTAAACTTTTGCTTATCTTATTTTGACCCATGAATATTTCATAAATTTTAGGGAAAATATAATGCCTTAAAGAGACAAGCTGAGAAGATAGAGATGGAGTTAACACAAGTACATCTATGGCAGGCTGAAGCTTTAGATTTCAATGACGAGGATGCTGATGGTAGGTTGATATATGTTATATATGCTGGATTTTCTTACTGTGTTGATGACCTATTGGTGACCTTTGGCTGTTTTCTGCTGTTTGGTCGGGTTTTTGTCTCTTTGACACATTCACCATTTCCATTCTCAATCTTATAAAGCCTAATTCATGACATATATGAGAATGAAGTAAAAATATGTGTGAATTAGATTTTTTCAACACAATTGAATTCTTGCTGATGTCTACTATGTTAGCTTATTAGATGGTAAAAATCTCTTCTGTTTTTGCTGTTGAATATCTATGGACATTCAAATATATGATTTAAGTGAATTATTTGTTGAAATTTGCATCCGGTACAGTATAACTGGCATCATTAATGGTACTGAGTCTAGAGAATTGTTTTTAACGTAAATTTTGAAGAAAAAAAACATACAAGTAAAAGATGTGTATATAAAGTGAATTGTGAATTGACTGCTGTTGTTAATTTCAGGAAATGATTCTGTATACAAGGACAGATATGAGAGAGTTTTAAGAGAACTTGATATTACCAAGAAACGTCTCCAGAAACAACATGAGGAGGAGCTAGAAACAGAACAACACTCTAAAAAAGCAGTAGAAAAAAGGGTAGGTAACGTTTCTATCAATTATGATTTTTGAACAGTGAAGATGTTGTGTCTAAGGATTTTCATTTTGCAGTGAACAGTAAACACATATTGTTCAAGTTGGACAATAAATAAACGGAGTAACTTGATGTCCTATAGTTATTTGAAGCTGTGAATATTAAACAGATGGTTAATTTTATAGGTTATTTGACAAGGACGGTAGAAAAAATGGCTACAAAGGAGATGCAAAAAATGGTTTAATTTGTTTTTAGGTTATTTGACTATCAATAGATAACAGATGATGTTTTATTTTTTTACTCTGTCCATCCTTTGGTTTGTCAAAGTTATTTGGTTTTATGAAAGAAAATGATTTGATGTTTGGTCTACAGTATCATAGTGTTGAGTTGTGGCAAATAAACAATTTTTACACCTGCCATGTAGCCATGCAATGAAAATCTTAGTAAAAGTCTATGAAATGGAATGATTTATCATTTGATCTGCAGCTTAATAATTTTGAGTTGTAGGGAGTAAGCAATTTTTGCATCTGCTTTGTAATCCATTCCTGTTTACTGATACTTTGTAAATATTCTCAATCCTCAGTGCAATGTGTCTTCATAGAGTATACAGTATTGTATAGATGTAGCAAAATATCTGTCTTAATGCAATTTATCAAGCCAAATATTATTTTGAAGAACAGTTTATAGCTAGAATCTAATCATTTCTGAATTTCAGTGGTGATGGTTTCTTTAGTGGAACAGTTTTATGAAGGTTTGCCCATAGCATTATCCGAATACCTGTTAGTAGATTTTTGGATTGATTGATTGATTGATGGTGTTCATCACCACTTTTAGCACTCTTGGATCTTTCATGGAAGCCAGTTTTTATTGAGGAAGCTGAATTATACTTTGAGAACGACTGACCTTCATTGGGAAAACTGTTAATCCTAGTCAATTATGGTTGGAGTCCAACTTAGAATGACTTCTTTTGACCATAAAAACTTTTCAATCTCTTCTAAGGTGGTACATAACACTTCTGGGAAATGTCTTTAAAAATAAGCTGAATGTTTTAATCACATTCTATTATTAAGCAAATATTAAGCTTCTAAATGATCAAAATAAGTGTTTGTCAAACTGCTATATATGCAATGAAATTTTTCTGATAAAGTGTGTTGTTATAGGATTTTGAAATTTTTATATTTTTGTCAAAGGGTCTTAGTTAATATTTATCCAAAATTATAAGAAAATTAAATGAGCGAAATTATTTTTTTGGTCTCGGTGTTTAGTACCAACTCACCAAATCACAAAGTATGTTCCATAAACAAAAAAAGTTCAAAGTACAGCCTTGAAACTTTTGCTTACCATTGATTCATATTAATTATCAAAAAAGAGCTGTAGTTATTCAAGATATGTTGTCATTAATTTCATTCAAAAGATAAAACCAGTTTTATTTAGAAATTCCCAAACCATTAATTACTTGAAAGATGTGGAACCAGCACTATTTGGTAATCCTAGTTTCAACAGTTGTTACATAGTCCTCAAACTTAGAATACAATATTGACATGCAGTTTTTGGCAGTACATGTATTAGTTTTCTATTTTAGTCTTCTCTTGAAACAGATGTAAAAGATTGATATAGTTATATGACTGGAACGTGTGTTATAGATCATAAATCACACATCTACATGTATGTGTACTTGTGTAACTCATAAATACATGTATATTATTTCCGGTGTCATGTTTATTGGTTTGACCTCCTGACCTTCTTACAAGTTGTTAACTTCATTAAACATCTTGATGAACAGACAATTGAAACAAGCAGCCCCACAAATGGTGATAGTCTGTAGAATTAGAATAATTATCTAATCTTTGTTTGCTGTTCCTGACATGCATGAAATATTTGCCCCTGGAAGTTAAGCAACCAACAATCAATTAATCATTGTAAATAGGCACTTCATTTTAAAGTCTCATGCCAGTTTTTCATTCCCTTTCATATGGGAATTCCAAAACAAAAAAAATGCAAAATGTCAGTTGAATTGTAATTTCAACAAATTGTTACACAAGAAAGCTGTTATGCAGTATGCTGTCGTTTTGTTCTCGTTTTCAAAAGCAGATTTATATTGATTGATTTGGATTTTAACAATTAAGTGAAGGCTTATTGTCTTTCGTAGACAAGTTCACAAAGGAGAGTTTTTGGTGCGCTGTTTCTGTTGGTGGTGGCAAATATTTGTAAGATTTGACTAAGAGGAACCCCTATTGATAAGTCAATGATATTTAAGTTATTGTGGACCCACTAATAGTAAGTCATTCATATTTGGTTTGAAGTTAAAAAGAAGCTGGAACATTTCATTTCCATGGAGATTATTGTTAGTTAAAACACCTTATGGTAAGTCATTGATAATTGGTCTGTAGTAGTAGCAGCAATAGCAGTCATTGATATTTGGTCTGTAGTAGTACCAGCAATAGCACATTTCATATCCTTGGAGATAATATGGTATAAAACCAATAGAGGCGAGACACATCTCTGCATTAACAGTTCATTCTAGGTATGCTTTGAAGTTCCCCCTCCTTCCCCTGGTAAATAATAAGGAAATTCAATATCATAAGAATTCTTGTACTTAATATGTATTTCATTTGATATGCCAATGGTTTACATTAGTGTTATCGCAGTGGTTGAAATAGTATTAGAGAGTTGTGTCCCTTGGAAATGTAAATAATTTGGAAAATTAGTTTTGTAAGCACTCTTGCATCAGCATTACTCATTGGAATTATATTAAATGTATGTCAAAGTTTTACTAGAATATCTTGGATAAGTTTCAATATCAATTTATTTTTATGGAAAAGTCCAGTATACTAGCATAAGACATTGGCTGCGTAATATAATTGGAGGGTGTTTAAATATTTTTATTTTCAGTTTTGTATAATGCAAACAACTTTAGAAAAATGATTTTTACAGATCTTTTTTCACTGAATTTGAATGCAATATTGATTATAAGCTGTTTGAAAAGCAAAAGCAAATATTTGTTAACCTTTTTCTATTATATCTGTTTGAGTATAAGATAAGACTAAAATTATGTATTTAACTATGATCAGCTGTTTTTCTTGACATTAAATTTTCTGCTGTTTGTAATATTACATAAAACACTGATAATTCGTGTATCATACCTGTAATATACCTGTATGATAGGTAATTAATTAGCCAGGGGTGATGATACTAGGCAATTATTTATACCATTGGACAGCTTAATTATATGTTATGTAACGATTTGTTACAAGAAATAAGGTGTTTGGTCAATAAGTCGAGATAAAGAAAACTTTTTTTAAATCTAAAAATAGTTTAACTTTCAGAGTGAAGTTTATGACTTAAAAATGGTTAGCTTCTCTGCATGATTTCTGTACGTTTTTCTGTGTGATGTAATGGCTACATCCTTCAGTTACAATTCTTCCCTATTGAGGGCCTCAGTATAGGTTAATTACACACCTAGATGATGTTGGATTCATGTGATTATACTTTAACTGACCTTAAAATGAAGACGGAACAAATTATAATCAAACCATCTAAGGTAAAAAACTTATTTAAAAAATTTATGTATGGGGTAGATTATTTTTAAACTTTGAATTAATTTTTTTTGTGTTAAATTCTGTTGAAAATTATCTGAAAATTTCACTTTTGATCAGTAGGAAAAGGGTTGATTCCCCTTATCAATAAGCTAGATCATTTTATAGTGAGATTTTAATTGCACTTTTGTCCATGGAATATAAAATTGCAAAATCTTAAAATGAAAAAAATTTGCAAACTTTTTTGCATTGTAAATTTCAACAGAAGTATTTGTTTTTAAGTAAATATTGAATCATTGAAAATGATAATTAGTTTTGTTTTTGGGTTTGATATGCTGTACAAGATTATGAAATAATGTATTAAATCAATTAAACATGAAATAATGGCATTATATTGAGGGAGGAAAAAAAACCTTCATTGATGATACTTATTAAATGGTGGTCCCATTATCATTATAAAAAAATTGTAACTAAAAGTTACAGAAAATTCATTTTTAAGGACCAAGAAATTATGAAAGAGGAACATTATTTACTTAATTTGTGATGCATATCTGATAGTTTCATAATAGAGGAAATGTTATATTACAAGAGATTTTTAAAAGTGAGTTTGCTGGACGTATGTTATAGTGATTAGGAGATAATTAAAACACATGTTAAAGTCTGTGTTAACATGGAGGGCAGATGTTTGGTGAATGTTTATACCTATCTATCATAAAAAAAAAACATCTCTGGCTTGAGGGTTAAATCTGTGTTTGTTATGGAAATGATGCATTTAGGCTAATGTCTCATAGGAACTGATTCAACCTTCACCTGTGCTGTTGAAAACTAATACTTGCATTTAAATTATTTTGACTTATAAAACTATGAAAAGATTTTTTTTTCGTATGTAGAAAAGTGTCTGTAAGTGGCAGGTTTCGAGATCTAGGAATTTTAAAGGCTACATTCGTTAGGAGTAGGACTTTTAAAAAGTCTATGCATTAACTATATGTGTAACTCCATAAGGTTTGACCCTGGTCCTCACATTTACTTTTAATGTCTTATTCAGAAAAAAATATACTTTGCCTTATTTTGAATAACAGCATTAATATTGTTTAATAAAGAATGATAGCATGGTATTATTGCCTTCTGTTTTAATTGATTATTGACATTGAAATATTAGCCTTGATCTGTTAATGTTAAATGTGGGATTTTTACTATAGAATTTTGAATCTCAAAAAATGATAACGTCCAGTAAATCCAGATAATTTTTTGTCAGATATGTTCTGCTAATTTGCATTTTAAGAACATTTTATGAAAGATTTCATTATACAATTTTAGAAATGAATGTATTGAGAATAAAACAAAAGTAAAAAATTATGTTAAAAAAAAATTTCAATACCAGAAGATAATTGGAAGGTTTCATCAGTGTTTAGAAGTACATTTGTATAACTTATTACTTAGCTCTTAGGATTTCTGTTTTATTTATTTGCTGCATGTCAGCTGCTGTTAAACGAAAGTTATCCAGATAATTTAAGATAATAGAAAAATTGAAGAAGAAAAAAATGATTGCGTAATCTCAAGGACAGTTCTGGCTTCTGTAGATAAAAGTGATTAAACGATGTCAGAGCACCTGGCCCTCAGTTTACTATTTTTATAATGAATATACATAATAGAATTCTTCAATTTTCACCTTTAATGATTTGATTTATCATGAGTAGAAACAGAGAAACTTATTATTTTCTATACAACATCATTGGCAATAGTGGCAGATAGAAAAAAAATGCAGATTTGTGTATACTTCCCTGGTCCTATGGTACATGAAGCTTCTGGAAACCACATTGATCCTATACAGATTTGTGTATACTTCCCCTGTCCTATGGTACATGAAGCTTCTGGAAACCACATTGACCCCTATATACTAAGTACAATAAGAAAAATATTATTCATGAACTTATTACTTTAACCTCCCGTCCAAAAAAGAGTGTGGGGAGGGGGGATGGGGCGGATATCGATGAATCTTATTTAAAATGACCAAAAAAAATGGGGATGAGTTGCATCATTTTTGTGCTTTTGTTGTAAATTTTGGTTAAGAGACATTTATAATGGCATCATCATACAAAAATACTGAGTAGATGATAGTAAGCTTTTAGGGATTATGGGTACATGTGTCAATCACGCTATAAAAATATTTGAAAACAGAATTTTAACAGCATGAATTAGTTTCATGACTTTACAAAAGGAAAAGATAATTAATTCACTATAGAAAGATCATTTGACTTCATTTATATTTTTTAGTTGAAACCTCATGTTAAAAATTTGAAATGTAATTTGGCACGTAAGTTGAGTTCAAATACATTAGAAGTATGTGAAAATCATCAAAAATAATTAGTAAAGTGTTAATCTACCGCTGGCAGGGAAAACACAGCTTTGTAATTATTTGTTTGACGAAATAATGAGATCATCTCTGACATCAGTACGATAAAAGGTTTAAAAGGGGTGTTTCCAATCAAATGGGGAAAAAATATAAAGAGAGAGAAAAATTAAAGAAAAAAATATATATAAGGATATGTCTGGTACTAGAAAGGATTGTTGTATGATGTCAATGGATGAAGTGTTGCAAAATCTCTGGTCAGATTCCCAAATAATGGTAAGTATAAAGATAAGAAGATGTGGTACAATTTGCAATGAGACAATTAGTTCAAACGACAAAGAGAGAAGCATTTAAATGTCACTGTATAGACTTCAACATTGAGAAAAATACTGCATAGTCAGCTATAAAAGGCCCAATATGCAAAATGTAAAACAATTCAAACTAAATGCCTAATTTATTCTATTGAAGTCCTATTTCAATTCCCCATGTTGTACTGTAATTTCATAAATTTTTGCCATGTTTTTATAATTGGCCAAATAGGTTTCGGCAAAACAAAAAAAGTGAATTTCAAATTTTGATAACGTTATTTGTATGCAGTACCGGTATATCATGTGATTGCAATAATTAATTTAGCATGTGTGTTCATTGTTCAACAATACCTTCAATAAATGCACAATGATAATTTCTCAATTTACAGTATTTGAAAAACTTTGGGAGAATACTGCTAATACCCCATACAGAGCCTCTCTTCTTTTTTTTGAAAGAATAGAGTTATAAAACAAAATTTCAGAAAAAGCACTAGATTGTGTTAAGAGGAATAGCTAATTTTTAAAGAGAATGGCAAAAACTGAATTCAAATATTGATATATAGATTTCAAAACAACCAAAAGGATTTATTTCTGTTTGATAAATTCTAGAATCTTTTGAATTTTTGCATTTATTATCTTGGTATAAGATTTCTCTAATGCAAGTGCATAAAATGTATCATTAACTAGCAATAAATGGTTTAGCTACCTAAATTATAAAGATGCGTTTGATTGGCCTATTTGATTCACCTGCTGACCATTTGGTTTGTGTCAGATGTGGATTTGTATACAGCAATGTTAAATATGAGGAATAAATTGTGAAGATGATTTAAAGATGGTAAAAACTTTGTTTATATTACTGTAAATAAATGAGTTCAAGGTGATTAGATGCGCTTTTAATTAAACCTGCAAGTTTATGGATACTGATGGTTTTGAAATATAAGAAAGTTTTTATAAGTGTTTTTTTAAGCATTTAGATGAAATGTTGGATGTTAATGAGATGTCAAGACCAAAATTTCTAAGTCAAGTAAGAAAAATTTAAGCTTTTCTTAAATAGGATTTCTATAATAGTACGACAAGCATTTTAGTTTTGAAGCACTTAATTTTATTACTCCCTGGAACATTGATATATTAATGGATACCTGGAATTCACTTTTCTCTTGCTGCATTTAAATCTTCATCTAATTGTATTGAATTTCATAATATGTAAAATAGGAAGAGATGAAATTTGCAGAGAAATGTGAATCTATCTTAACGATTCAATGCAAAATGCTGAGTCAATATTCCAAAAGTATATTGAGTGGATAATATATGAGACATATTTAACAATATGTTGTTTATCAAATTTTATTGAACTGGTAAAAACAGATTTGAATGAATACAGAATTAAAAAAATTCTTATAAAACACCTTTGCAACAAAAAAGATAAAGCTGTTAAATGTCAGGTAGTATGAGGAGACTTAAGTGACTGGTCATCATTTTTTGGTATTTTTAAGTTATACTGAAGAAAATATGCTGTTTATTTCACTTTATACTCAGTCTTCAAAATTATTTCTTTACAGCTCCATGATGCAATTGAGGATGGAGAAGATCAGAGAAGACTTTTGGCTGCCTCTAAAAAGAAGGCTTCACGACTGGCGGCAGAGATGCAGGACACCAAACTACATCTAGAGGAACAAATGACAAGAAACAATGAACTTGAGAGGAAACAGAGGAGGTCAGATATTAGGGGATGTATATAGATATAAGAAGATGTGGTATGAGTGCCAATGAGACAACTCTCCATTTAAGTCACAATTGAATTAAAGTAAACAGATATAGGTCAAAGTACGGTCTTCAACACAGAGCCAATGGCTCACGTTGAACAAGCTATAAAGGGCCACAAAAAGGACTAGTGTAAATCCATTCAAACAGGAAATATATAAATGATTTTCATATGCATTTTCCCGTACAATTTCTATGTCACTATTGAATGCTTATGTTAAAACATTACAGTAAAAATACAATGTTCAATGATGTTATTTAAACTGATTGACTACAGACTACAGGTCAGCCTGTGCAACTCATTCATAAAAAAAAACCAACTCAAGATTGATCTGTGGGATAAAAGAGGGAAAGTGAAGATTTTGTGGTTTGATTCACACAGTAGAGAATGGTATGCCTGAATCGTGAAGGATTAAATCTTGCTAAACAAAAGGTTGAAAAATAAGCCTGATAATAGCAAGTCATCAAATAATAGTACTTTAACAAACCTTATTTTCACAGATAATTGTGTCACCTATTGTCCTCTGTAGCCAACGTTTTTGTCAATTATTTTCAGTCATCTTAGAATGTTGATGTATTTATAAAAGGAAAGATTTAATATTTAACATTTTTGACAAAGTTTATAAGTGCAGTATATGTAGAATCAGTTGTGATGAGATAAATAAAGGTGATAGTAGTATACCGTTGTACAACAGTCATACATGGATTTAACTGAAACAAATCCAGGTCACAAACCATAATCAAAGTAAACATCAGCTATAAGAGAAAAACAACAGAACGACAAAAACACTGAACTGCAACAAAATCTTCTGCCAACATATATTGAAACTGCCTGTTTAATAATGAATAGAATTAAACATACATGCATGTTTCCTGTTAAATTTTAATACTGGTTTTGTATTTTAGGTTTGACTCTGAATTGTCCAAGATTCAAGAGGAGGTGAAGAGTGAAAAAAGTATGAGAGAAAGATTACAGAGGGAGAAAGATGAATTCATGTCAAAGAACTTTACATTAGATCAAGAGCTCACAGTATGTTTAGTTGCAGTTAAATTAATGAAATACAGCTATTGTAATGTGCGTTACAATTACAAAAATGGATATGCTTCAAATGTTAAAGCTAGATAGAACAGTATCTTGTTATACGGTTTAGTAGTAAGATGTTCAAATTTATAGAATCAATTTATTTGAAGGCTATCTATTTATCCATGGTCTTTTTTGTTGAAATTGAAGATTACTTACTATTTCTTGAACCAACAAACAAGGTTATCATAATACAGCCATATTTTCTTGATTGTTAAACTAATGCGTCCACTGAGATGTGAGGTTTAATGTTTTCACATTGTAAGACTGGCTTTTCTCAGTCATAGGATTAGGATTACGGAAATTTCGTTATTTGCATTTTTTACATCTTTCATTAAAATTACAAGCCTTTTTCACAGTCTTGCTCTTAAAAACTCTAATTTTAATATTTTTATTATAGAGATTGAAAGGAGATTTAGAATCTATAACAGAAAAGGCTGATCGTTTAGATAGAGAGATGATTGACGTCACATTAGCTGGCTCTTTGTCCGGTGGTAATGAAGTTATGTCCCTTAAGAAAGCTAAGAATGATTTGGATGCCAAGTGCAAAGACCAGGAGGAAGAATTGGATGAACAAGCTGGACAAATACAACAGTTAGAACAGGTTGGTAATTTTAGATTATAGAAATTAGTAGAATACTGACTAGGATCCTTGGTCATAAAAATTAATTTGATATACAGAGTACAAATTTGTTCTTGAACACCAAATCTAGTTTATTGATTGGTTGATTTCTAAGTCTGAGTATGACAATCATACTCCAGATTTTATGTCGGGAAGGCCAGAAATGTATGTAGCATTCTACAATTAATACAGGATACAATTTGGTAGGAGTGCCAATGAGTCAACTCTCCATCCAAGTCACAATTTGTAAAAGTAAACCGTTAAAGGCCAAAGTACGGTCTTTAACGCGGAACCTTGGCTCACACTACACAGCAAGCTATAAAGTGCCCCAAAAATGACGAGTGTAAAACCATTCAAACATGAACACCAATGGTCTTATCTATGTAATTAATGAGAAACACTTATTAACCACACCAACAAATAGCAACTACTGAACATCAGATTCCTGACTTAGGAAGTTTATTTTTATAGATTGAGCAAATTTTAGTTTCCTAAATATTTAATTTTGTCCTTTTGCAAAAGTCTGTATGTATAGCCTATAGAAAAAGTATACTTTGTGGAATGTTGAAATTGGTGCACAAATTCCATGAACATTGATATCTCACTAAAAAATGAATACACAATACCATATAAAGTCCAGAGCTAAACATATATGTTTCTAGAAAGTCAGTTATCATTTAAATAAAAGTCAGCATTCATCTGTGAATGTTTTTTATCTAGACTAAGATTCGACTAGAAATGAATTATGAAAGAACGAGACAACAACATCAGAAGGAATTAGAGGAGAAAGAGGAAGAGATGGAAGAAATGAGATATGCCACTCAGAAAAAGGTAAATATACAATTCAGGATTACCCACTTTCATTTCATCCAGGAAAATAATGTTCTTTATATAACTTTCCTTTGGTAAACAAATTTTAAATCACTTTTAATGTGTTGTTAATCTACTGTTTGAATTGAACTCAAATATTAAGTTTGATATTTTTCCATGTCAAATATCTCAGATAAGCACATCTTATAGATTTTAAATATCATGTGTTCATCTTGAAGAGGTCATATTTTATGATTATCTGTATTTTTATAGGTAAAACATTACGAAAGTCAATTGGAAGAGGAATATGATGAAAAGAAGAAATTAATGCAAGAGAAGAAAGAACTAGAGAGACAGATACAGGAACTAGGAGCAGTAACCAACAATAGAGATAGAGGTAAGGGGATGTAACTCTGTCAACAATTGAGATAGAGGTAAGGGGATGTAACTCTGTCAACAATTGAGATAGAGGTAAGGGGATGTAACTCTGTCAACAATAGAGATAGAGGTAAGGGGATGTAACTCTGTCAACAATAGAGATAGAGGTAAGGGGATGTAACTCTGTCAACAATAGAGATAGAGGTAAGGGGATGTAACTCTGTCAACAATAGAGATAGAGGTAAGGGGATGTAACTCTGTCAACAATAGAGATAGAGGTAAGGGGATGTAACTCTGTCAACAATAGAGATAGAGGTAAGGGGATGTAACTCTGTCAACAATTGAGATAGAGGTAAGGGGATGTAACTCTGTCAACAATTGAGATAGAGGTAAGGGGATGTAACTCTGTCAACAATTGAGATAGAGGTAAGGGGATGTAACTCTGTCAACAATAGAGATAGAGGTAAGGGGATGTAACTCTATCAACAATAGAGATAGAGGTAAGGGGATGTAACTCTGTAACAGAAGGCAGGAGCAGTAACCAACAATAGAGATAGAGGTAAGGGGATGTAACTCTGTAACAGAAGGCAGGAGATTCACAAATTGGATAAAGAGTAGAAAATAACCCATGTAATATTAGAAATTTATTATGATGATTTGATAATTTAATATACAACATGATTCATTTATTAAAAAAAGAAAAGTTTTCAAATAGTACCTAGTAATCATGGTAATGAAATGATTTTTTTGTGACTTAAAATTATATCATCTATATTTATGATTCAATTAAACTGAAATTATGAATGGATTTTGAACTTATAAATTTTTTTTAATATAATGCTAACAAATATAACTTGTTTTGCTAAACAAGATTGTTAATAAAATAACTTTTTGGATCAGGAAGTAAAAAGACTAAAGAAGATCTAAGGAAAACCAAAGCTTTACTGAAGGATGCTGAGATAGTGATACAGAAACAGACAGGAGCAGAAGGAATGAAAGCTACAATACGACAACTTAGAAATACTGTACGTTTTTTACATTTTCTTTTCAAGACCAACAGACAGTGTATTAGCCATAGACTTAATTACAATAGTTCAAATGTCTCATAGCCATGTTTTGAAATTAATATTTTTACATATCTTTTTTTCCGAATTAAGACTTGATTAGATAAATTGAAATGATATGTAAAATATTCTAATATGAAGTCCTTATTATGCTTTGTGAAGAAGGCCATGCTTAATTAACAAAAAATATTTTTGAGACATGCACAAATTCATACCTGCCAACTTTCACGATTTAGGCGTGTACTACACGATTTTGACCCTTTGTCACGATTGCACGATCGTGTTCCTGAAAAACCCTCTAAAACACGACTTGGTGAAAATCTACACGAAAAATATTGTTGTTCCCGATTTTGAACTGTGTCCAATGGAGGAAAATCGTGTTCAGCCAATCAAATTGTGTGTTTCTCATGATCAAATAAATCAGCCAATCAAAAACGTTTTCTCTCCGGATGTTTTAACATGCTAGATATTGAACTTGTGTTGTACTGTTTCTTGGTCTGAATTGTAAAAACGTGAACATGGCAAATGATTTTTCAACTGCAAGGAGGTTCTTACACAGAATAAGAATAAAAGCATGGCTTCAATGATGCAGTACTACCATGAATATAATAAATAGTAGTTTATTACTAATTTATTGACATTACATGTACACTTGCTGTAACATAATTTCATTTATGTATTCAATCATTTAAAGTATAATGTACTATTCATTTTTTTTTACATGGACCCCCCCACCCCACCACCCACATCAACATGAGGAATCCCTTAAATGAGGGACTACCCTTAGTCAAGGGGTCACTCTTGTAAAAAATAAAATAGAAAAATGTAGATTTATTATAAACTTAAAAATGGGAAATTCTGACATTATATTTGGAACAGCTTTTCTAAATGAAGAGTCCTATTATTTTGAATAATAAAGAAGATATAAGGTCAAGAACTTATCAAAATTCGTGAACATGTGTTTACCATATAATACCAGATAGATCATAAGATGTATAGTTCTTTGGGAAAAGTTTCTTCAAATAATAGGAATGTGTGCTCATTTGTACTTTTAAAAAAAGTGGTTTTTAATGTTCTAACATTGAGGGGGGATCCCTATGTGTTGTTCCCAACCTGATAAAGGTCCTTCTTTGTGTATAATTTTAAATTGGAAAAGTCAACAACTATTTAGTATCCTAACACATGAAAATAATTCCTGGTCTTACAGCTACATGTTCATATTTTCTGCTGATATAATAACTAGAATCATGCAAATAAACTTTAAAAAAAGGGATGTTAGCTCATCTTACAAATCATGCAAATATGACACTTTTTCTAGACTACAAAACAGCACGCGCAAAATAGTCGTCACAAAGAATTTTAAACTTTGAAATTGTTGTCGCGCGCTAAAACCCCCATGGGCATTTTCAAAAGTTGGCAGGTATGCAAATTTACTGTTTATATTCTCGTTATTTTCATTGTTATTCTAATGAAATATATTCTTTTTAGCAGCTTACACAAACTTTTATTATATATTGTTGATCATACAACATATATTTACCCTGCTTTTAGTTTTTAAACTTATTAATTATGATAAGTAAGTAAGTAAGTAAGTAAATGTTTATTATAGTGACATGTGTAATCACATTTCAGTAAAGTACAAATATATTACATACACAATAAAATACACCCGACCCATTGGGTCTATAAGTCACTTTCAAATCATAAAACGTAATTCTTTTATCACGGATTTCAAACAAATTAATGAAAGGTAAGATTAAGCTAAATTTCAAAATAATTAATTCAAACTGAAAAATTCAAACTTATATAAAAAAATGAAGTTATTAGAAGATCGATTTAGTAAATGTCAAGTTGAATGCATAATAAATTAATATTAATAATAAAGAAACTGAAAATATTCAGATTGACCACGAAGTAACCTTTTTACATTTTCATATTACAGTCAAATACAACCAATACTGTCAACTGGAATTGCAATATAATGTTTATCAAACTGTTCATGTATATAACACTTCACGTCTATGCCGGAACGCTTTCACTGTATACTTAGCCAGCTTTCTAGGATAGTTTGTCATCAAAAGGATAATTTTTTCATCGTTTGTCATATTTAATAGTTCATTGCCAGAAAATATATCATTAAAAGTAGATTCTCTCAAGTCATTATATAAGGAGAAGTGGAGAATAAAGTGACACTCATCCTCCATGGAATTGCTGTTGCAAAACTTACATAAGCGTTCATTTGGTTGTTCGCCGCTATATCTACCCGTCTCTAGTCTCAAAGGAAGAATTCCACATCTTAGCTGTGTTAGGAAAGATCGTTCAGTTTTGTTCAAATTTAATTTAACATAAGTTTCTATTCCAAAATTAGCCTTTAGTTTCACATAAGTTCTCAACTTTGGAGTTTTCACAATGTCATTTTTCCATAAACAGTTATAGTAATCCTTCAAGATGGATTCGAACAAAGTCATACTTATAACGTCCTTTCACTCAAAATAGTCCACTATACCAAGTTTCATGAGTATGTCTTTGAAATCAGAACACCAATTATTTCTACATTTTTCATAGTCGTGATTGAAGGCTTGTTTTGTAATGCGATTGTCATCAAATTGAACAAGTCTATTCCAGAGACGCACAATATTATCCCAATGTCTGTAGTGGCACGGGATCCATCCGATATCCCCATAAATACCAAGAAGTGGGGCAAAACGATGAACTCCTAAAAAGTAACGTATAGATCGGTTCTGGATGTTCTCTATGGCTTGAAACTTTCGGTTCCCCAAACTTCGGATGCATAGACTAGTATGGGCACAACACACGAGTAAAATAGTTTTTCAAATGACTTTATTCCAATCTCTTGTTAGAAATTATTTTTCCAAGTACTCTACCAGCCCCTTTTGACAGTGCTTCGGCGGTTGTGGTAAAATTTCCGTTAAATGTAAATATAACACCCAAGTATTTGTATTTGATAATGTAATGTAAAGACTACACAGGGAGAAAACGAGAATAGCCAAACATTTTTAAAGTGTTTTCGTACACTTTGACCTACAAAAATACTGTCCTATAAGAACTGAAATACTTCCTTCATGTCATGTTCTATGCATTGTTTAACCATATTTTATACCTCACTACCACTCAGTGTAAAATACAGACAAATAAAAGCCTTACCCATGTTAAAATGAACATAGAGCATGACATGAAGGAATGATTTCTTAATTTCAAAAATATTATTTCTTCATGAATAAACTAGATGAAATTCATCCATACGAAATATTACATTATCTGAATGTATAAAATTATGATGAAATGTTGACAATGTTTATTTACAGTTAGAGGACAAGGAATTTGCTTGTTCTGCTGCTGTTAAAGCCAAGAAATCAATGGAACTAGAGATAGAAGATCTTCAACAACAACTGGATGACATCTCTAAAGCTAAAACAGAGGTAACTACTTCAGGGGCTCTCTATATTGTTATATTATTTTATAGTCTCTTCTTTTCTTCCTTTCTTCTTTTTTTCAATGGGGGAGGGAGGCTGATTTATGGGTATAATGGTGACTTTTTTAGATACCAGGTCAACAAAGGAAAAGGATTTATGCTTATAAAAAAATTATAGGTTTTGCCTCTTATTTTAAATGAGAACAGGTTCTAATGACTCAACACTCTTGTTGTTTTACTTATTTCTAGATGTGAATAATATTGTGATAGAGCTGTGGGTTTGCTATCCTTAAATTCCCATTTTGTTTTAGTTACTATATTTCTTGTTACAAAGGATATTTAATTGTTAAGATAAATACACAGGAGTAGATGTTAGTTAGACACCATGCCCATGTCCTAGGCAGGCTACAAAAGAATAACTTGTAATGCTCAAGGTAGTTTAGGAAAGTTATCAATAATAACATAGAAAACTTTCAATTACAATATTTCATTTTCATTTTCAGGCTGAAAGTAAGAGTTTAGGATTAATGAGAGAGAAGGCTGAATTGCAGAGTCAAGTGGAGGAGAATGAAGAAGACTTAAATGATGTGATGAGGAAATACAAAGCTGTAGTACAACAGGTATATATTGTTCATTGTAATTTTATTTACCACCTTTTCATCTTTGTTTGGATATTTTAAGCAAGATACAATCAATCTTTAATCTTTGTAGGTTTATACTGTAATTTTCATGAGCAATTTGTTTGTTACAACTACTTGTTGCAATTAGAAAAATTATGAGAATATAAATCATCCCAAATATGTAAAACTTGGATCTTCCATTATTTAACTACATCAAGCAAATTTGAAAATCATGTATTGGGCTAGTAAGAGCTTAATGCGAAATAAAGAATCCGCCAAAATAAGTTGATTTTCACAGTATTCGATCTTTAAACAGATTAATTTACCTTCTTTGCAAACCATGAAGGAAGGTTTTTGTAATTGCTCAGCTTCTTGTTTTTGTCAAACGTTTTAAATGAGTAGGTTCGTTTCGATAAGTAGATATAGGAAGATGTGGTGTGAGTGCCAATGAGACAACTCTCCATACAAATAACAATTTAAAAAGTAAACCATTATAGGTTAAAGTACGGCCTTCAACACGGAGCCTTAGCTCACACCGAACAACAAGCTATAAAGGGCCCCAAAATTACTAGTGTAAAACCATTCAAACGGGAAAACCAACGGTCTAATCTATATAAACAAAACGAGAAACGAGAAACACGTATATATTACATAAACAAACGACAACTACTGTACATCAGATTCCTGACTTAGGACAGGTGCAAACATTTGCAGCGGGATTAAACGTTTTAATGGATCCAAACCTTCTCCCTTTTTCTGAAACAATAGCATAACATCACAACAAAGAAAAACATACGATAAAATATCAATTGGCAGACTTAACTCAATCAAAAAACGTATGATTAAACAATGAACGAATAAATTTGATCTGCGATATCTGAATACAAATGCACAGTTAATTAAATATTAGAGACAAACATTCATGACCAAAAAGCTAACAAACAAATTCAAAAACAGGACATGACTGAGAAATATTTAACCAATCAATGTTCACTTTAGAAAAAAACCGGTTTTTTTTAAAAATAAGGCCCGTTTTTTTACCTCAAATTTCAAATTAGGATTTTGTGACCAATATCACAAGGAATCAAAGCTAATACATTGACTAGATAGGAAATAAGCCTTTTTGTTGAAAATGTACGTTCCTGCGTTCTATTGATGACGTCACAAACAGTACTCATTTTCATTTTCCATGAAAAATCAATAGAAAATTTGTAAATTTTGCATTGATTATTGGACAGGAAACATAGAGCGCATACGTCGACAAAAAAGATCTTTGAACACAATGTTTTTAATGACATTGTACATGTTTAAGTTGAATATTTAGTTTGTCGTCGCCTGCGCTCTATGTTTCCTGGTCCTTACTATGGTTGAAATCTGGCTAATTTTGTCAAATTTCGTCAAAATCTCTTATTTTTACCTATTTTTGATGTAGTAATCAACGCTTTAGAAAAAAAATTCAACACAAATAGTTCTATTTTACTTTCTCACATGTCTTTTTGGCAACTTGAACCATTCAATTTTATAATCGGTGCCAAATAAGGCCCTTACTGAACTTACTCCTTTCAATCAATCAAACTCAGTGTGGCAGGTCAAGACCTGATCTATGTCTCGTTACATATTACAATGAATTTAACCAAGTTTTTGTGTGAACCTTTCTCATTAAATATAATGCTTCAACTGACATAAGATCATTTCTCTATAGAAGGAATAAAAAAAATGATAAAACAAGATAACACACTTAACCTTGTGTTGATGTATATTTTCAGCAATCTGTAGACCAGATTACCATGGCAGATAATCTCAAACAGATAGAAGAACTTACAAATGAGAAAGATAAATACAGATCAGAGGTAGGTCTTATATAGAAGGATGACCATGTATGTCTATATATTTTAAGAGCAAAAAAAAACACTACTGAACAATTCTAAATTTTAAGGAAGTAGTGCATTGTTCATAAATCATATTATGGACAAAGGGAGATAATTTTATTACAATTATGTCTGCATATATATTTTATCTAAGGTGGCAGAAACCAGTTATTTTACAATAAATCTTTAGAATTTCATTGATTTATGATTTTATTTTCTTGAAAATTCATTCAAGCTTGTATACAAATTAAAATGTATGGTTTCAAGGAACTAAGATGTGTGAGTGCTTATGTAAATATATAGAAAACCTTTAAATTTGGGTGTCTGTCCAGCATGGAGATTTCAAATTTTATAAATGCATTGCAAATAAGGCAAAAATGTGATGCTCTGATACCAATCTAATCCTCACCTGCAGAATCCTGCTAAAAGCCGACAAGAATTTTAGCCAAAATTTAAGAGAGAAAGGATATTCAGTGAATTAGAGCCTTGTCCGAACCTATCCTTACCATCAAAATCTCAAGATATTTTTGTTTACATAAAACTGAATTTTTTCCCTACTTTGATTGGATGCCGTCAAGTGAGGAGACCACAATTTTGACATCTGATTGGACCTATATGTGAAGGAAATCCCCAACCTGTGTATGCAACTACTTACTTGTGTAGTACAGTAGCCTAGAATTTACATTCATTTATTTTTTCAGTCCACATGATGCAATTATATACCTCAATACTTAACTATAACAAAATTTCTGCGTGGGACACATGTTCTGGTTCACCAAAACTGGTACCTGCCACCTAAGTCCATGTGAACACAACCAATCCAGCAAAACCAAAATGGCCACCTTGTTTCAACTTGACAACAACAAAAACATTTAAACGCTCACCAAATGCCTTCATGCACCGGTCTGACCATGCGAAGGCTGTAAAACCAGTCAAGTTTAGTAAACACTTCCAGTACTTTGTGAAATTTTGGTTGCATCTATCACCCTTCTGTTAATTCTTCACATTTTGATTGACTTTTTGCAAACAACTGAACAGAATGAAACCAACCTTGATACACCTGAGATGGTGAAAGTTTCTTTTTATTTAGATTTGCTTGTTGGCAAGATTTACCTGTGTCATTATATTATAGTATTCTTGATTTATCTCAGCTTGTAACTTTGCATGTATTTTCTGTTACTATAATTATGTATACATCATTGCAGGTTGATCTTTTACAAACCAGATTAAAAGACTTAGAAGAAAATTATATTGAAAAGACAGTGAAATTACGATTAGAGGGTAGAATTAGGGAGTTAGAAAATAAACTTGAATTAGAAACAACCTCTAAACATCGTATAGAGGTAAGTTGAATAAATATTGTAGCAATATTTCATATATTTCAAAATAATTTTGAGGTACCCATTAGGAATTTTGTATATGTACTGGCATTTTGAGTGATGCAAAGTTTTTTTATTGCCCCCATTGTAGCAGAGGGAGCATTAAGTTTTACCCTTATCCGTCTGTGCGAACATACATCTTAAAGTTGGTTTCCGTTCTCTAACTTAAGTTTGCCTTTACCAAATGTTATGAAACTTAATAACAATGCTTATTACCTCATAACACAGATCAAGTATGAATTTTGGTGGTGTCACTATTACAGCTCTATAGTTATGCCCCTTTATAAGTGGAAATATTGCTAAACTATAAAAATTTTAGTTTCTGTTCTCGGACTTCAGTTTGCCTTAACCAAATGTAATGAAACCTATACACAATGATTATTACCACATAACACAGATCAAGTTTGAATTTTGGTGGGGTCTCTTTAACTGAACTAGAGTTATGCCCCTTTATAAATGGAAAAATTGCTGAATTTTTAGTTAGCAGTGGCATCATCTATGTCCCTATGAACACATTCCCCATTTAGTTTAGAAATAGCCTTATTAGGTTACAAATAAGTTTTGAATGTGAACATTGATTATTTCAGGTTACTCTTAACAGAATTAAAGAACAAGTTGATAAATTAAGTGAGGAAAGAGATTCTATGAAATTTTCTAAAACTCAAGCGGAAGAAAATCTTAAACGTTCACAAAGACAGTTACGTGAATTGAGAGAAGAATTCTCAGATGTACAAAAGAAAGAATTAGAATGTAGTCATAAAAATACTGAATTAGTAAGTACATGTACCAGAATAAAGTCCTAAAAAAAAATTGAATTAGAAAGCATTTAACCAAAATATATATAAAGAATATGGTGGTGAAAATACGGAATTAGTAAGTACTTAAACTTAAATATAGTCACAAAAATACTGAATTAGTACGTACTTACCTAAAAAACAGAATAGTAATGCAGGCATTTACAAAATGGTGCATTCTATCAAGATTTGTAAAAGACATTGTTTGAAAAATTTAGTGGTAGGTTAGTTTATTTTATGTAGTTTACACCATGACAAGTTATAGATCAAGTTAGAATTTCGTTTCATTATAATGTATTTTCATTCGGCAGGGGACTATGTATTGCCATGCAATACTCACAGAATGCTTGTTATTTATATTAAATCATTTGTTATATTTTTAACATTTCAGGAAACTAAAATAGTAGAATTAGAAACAGATTACCAACAAAATCATTCGGACCTCAAGTTAGCGTTTAAACGTATTTCTGATCTCCAGGCAGCATTACAAGAAGATATAGATAGTGACGATAGTTTATTATCTGACAGGTATGTAGGATGTGGGTTACCTCCCCTTTTAACGTATTCCTGATCTCCAGGCAGCATTACAAGAAGATATAGATAGGGACGATAGTTTATTATCTGACAGGTATGTAGGAATTGGGTTAACTCCCCTTTTAACATATTTCTGATCTCCAGGCAGCATTACAAGAAGATATAGATAATGATGATAGTTTATTATCTGACAGGTATGTAGGAACTGGGTTACCTCCCCTTTAAACATATTTCTGATCTCCAGGCAGCATTACAAGAAGATATAGATAATGATACAAAAAGATATAGATAGTGACGATAGCTTATTATCTGACAGGTATGTATGATTTCAAATTATCTCCCCTCTTTATAAGTCTTATAGAACAAGGCAATATGGCAAAAAAATACATCTTTCCACAAATATTTCAAAAGTAGATTGTAAGATTTTTTAAAAAGCTTGTTATAAGTTACTAATAAATATATTTTAAATAAATGGACTTAAAAAGGGAATTTAGCTCAGAATTTTATAAATCTGCATTATGATGTTTTCCCTGTTGAAATTCTATTGACCATTATGGAATGATGTTGTGTATTTTCCAATTCCAAATTCACCTATTTGTCCTAGCATTATTTATTCCTCACAAAGAATGTTTGATTATGCAAATATTACACGTGGATGCATTTTATGTGACTGTGCATTTTGTGTTCTGAATGTGGAACTGTTTCTGGTCGCATGATATCTATCTGATTCTGTTTTGAAATTGTGATGTTTATCTGTTTGACTAATGTCCAACCTTTTTGTCAGAGATGTACAAAAGGAATATATTTTAAAAGGAAAAAATACCAAATAAAGGCCTATATAGTTCACAGTTTTATTTTCCAAAATTAAACAAGCCAGACATGGGTGCAGACTTTAGAGAACAATAAGCAAGGAGTAGGAGAAAGAAAATTAATTTTGCGAGGTGGTTTGTTTACTTTTCATCATGTTCCTAATTAATATTGTAGAGGGCGCTCTTATTATTTTCATTATCATTCGGCTTTTTTTTTTATCTAGAGGAAGGTTGTTGTTCTCTCCTGGTACTCCCAACTTTCTCAATCAATTAGAAATTGGTCTCAATGATATAGCTATAGAAAGGGACCAACTATCAATTAATCAATCTAACTTATTCAGAGCTTGACCTTACTTTAGAATTAGAATGCCGAGTTAGTCTCATTGAGGATTCTTTTTGGCAAGTTATTGTGATGGGAAAAAAATGATTGATTGTTGTTGGCTTAACATCCAGTATTAAATATTTCATGGTTCAGGACAAGATGTTTCAAACAAAAAAGGGAATATTTATTAGGAACAGAAATTTAATCATGTTTGAATTGTTTTACAGTTGTGAATTTGGGGCATCTTATAGCTCACTATTAGGTACAGGCTTTGCTCATAATTGAAGGTCGTATGGTGACCTATAGCTGTTTATTTCTGTGTCATTTGGTCTCTTGTCGAGAGTTGTCTTATTGGCAATCATACCCCATTTTCTATTTTATATTTGACAATATGTACTGTTAATTTTCAGTGATGCAGACTCAGATGATGGATTAGATTTGACCGATCTCCACTTAACTCCACAGAAATCCTATCAATCACCACGAACAACGTCATTATCGTCCACAAGTTCACATGAAGTCACTAGTCCTCGCTTATCTAATTTAGAAGAATCTAGTAAGTCACATGACACATACATAGTTATAATAAACAAAATACATGTTATAGTATGCGATTCATATCAAAATAGCACTCATAAACTCATGTTTATAAACTTTAAGTTTAACTCTAGTATATAGTTTAAGAATTTGGTAGAATTTGTTTCACGGAGATTTTGAATTTCAAAATTTATAAAAGATATATTTTATCACTCAACCAATGGAACCTGTATAACTTCTACAAGTTACTTTCAGAACGAAGTCAAAATAAAAAATATAGTTTATAGGTTATTATATAGCAGGATGCAAATTTCATGTTTGTGGTCCTTAATGCATTTATGGATTGTCAAAAATATCAGTTTAATGCATGTGTAGCTATATGATCTAAAGGAAATTGATAGAAGAGCCATATCACCCAAAGCTAACTTCACATAGGGAGTTAGACATTAGTTGATTTCCAAATTAATCATGTAGAATTAAATTATTTTTACATCCGTATAATTTATATTTTTGTTATCACAGTTGAGTGATGTTAAGTAAGTTTTAAAAAGATATCTAAAGCTTTCTATTTACAACAGTTAGCAATTCATCTAACCTGTGTGTGATTTCTGTTTTTGTTTGAATCCTTATTTTAGTTTTATAGAACCTACATAGCATTAACAAGGAACAAAACTTGTATAATATTCTTGCCTTAGAATTTTATTCTGAATGCTAATATCCATGTTATATTAATGATTTGTTTTGCATAAAAATGCTTAGTTATTTTATTTGCATAAAAATGCTTGAAATTATTTTATATGCATAAAAGTGCTTGAATTATGTTTTTTGCATAAAATGTATAGCATTATTTTTATTTGCATAAAAATGCTTAGAACTATGTTATTTGCATAAAAATTCATAGAATTATTTTATTTGCATAAATATGCATAGAATTATTTTATTTGCTTAGATCTTCATAGTCTTATTTAGATTGCATAAAAACCTCATCTGAAACATTTGAATTGATTAGACATATAAGACATTTTGTTTCTTACTTTGTGATGTTTCAGAATTGGGTATTTGATTGATATATACTATCTTGTCATATTTCAGTATTTGGGATATATGTTTGATAAATTCCAGGTATTTTTTTATGGGGAAATTGTATAGGTTTCCTTTAGTTGATATTTATGGTTAGAACATTGATGCATGCACATTATATACTGGGGTTGTTATGCGTTTTAAATATATATATTATTGTTTTTATCCTGGTTTGGTTTAAATTTTTGAGTAATGGAATAATGTTGATGCACTAATTGTATCCCTGTGTTTTGAGGTTTTTTATGGGTTTTTTTCAGCTATTGGTTATTTGTTAATGAGAAAATGTTGTTGCAATTCTACATCTTAAAACATAATTAACAATTTTATTTGTCCTTATCAATTTTAATAACCTTAATTTTGTCTCCTTAGAATTTGCTTGAGTCTTGGGGTTGTCTTAACCTATCAGTGATATACTAGTATTTTTTAATTTTTCATTAAAATATATTCATCATATGTATCTTTAACAACAACGACATACTACCGTAAACCTAGAAAATGTGGGAAAATATTTTGCAATTCCAGGTCTGAAAATCGTATAAATCTGAGACTTATGTAAAATATAGAACTATTGAGATCATAATAAGTTTTTATTCATGACTAATCTTGTTTTCCATAACTAATTGCTGCTTTTCAAGTTAGAACTGTCAATTGCTTGTTTATTTCTAATGTAAATTGGTGCAAGTCTTTATTCAGACTCAGTACATGGTAGTGAATGCTTTAAACCACTTCTAAATTAGAAATTTAGATATTACTTTTTCTTTTGTTTATATGTAATCTGAGCAGCTGTACATTTTAATTTTTTTTAATTAAAATCATAGTTTTATTAGGTCTTTCCCCTCTTCTGTGGAAAGATCTATTGTATTTTTCCTGATTATTATTATGCTGCCTTATGCTATCAAAACAGATTTGTTAAAGTTTCGCAATAATACAGACATTACAGAAAATTATGAATTTACAATATATTAATATCATTTACAAATAAAGACAGTCAATTTGTCCTACACATTTGGTTAATGATCTTCATCTGAATGTACGGAAAGTTTGATACAGATAGCATCATCCTTCTTAGTATATGTCTGAGGCTGTAGTCACACAGTCATAAAAAGAACTCCCCACTCATGAAAAAGTAACAATAAATAAACCTACCATGACAAGATACATTAGTTACTACAATACAAAATGTATTGGTATTAAGTAATACATGTATAATTTCAAAGATAGAGTAGAATTTTAAAAGTTATTTTTCTTATTTTTCAGGTTTTGCTTGACACAAATGGACTTTCGTTATTAATCAAAACAATGGGCAATGTGCAAAATAAAGTATATCCAAGTGGACCGGCCTAGCTGACAGAACAAAGAAGATGATAGTGTCTAAATGATTGAAGGGAATTAATTGTCCGTCTTACTTGGAAATATCCTGCCACAAATGGTGCTCTTAACTTTGTAATTAAGATAAATTTAGATAGACCAAGAAACATGTGATTACGAAGTTAGAGGTCAAGAGTTTTAAATGGACATACAGACACATTATTGTTATTAGGGATCTTTCCATATGCATGTATATGTAGTTGGGGATAAGACATCAATTGTAGATGTATCTATTTATAGATTATGAATTCATATTTAAACCAATGGGACATAAATTTTCATACCGACCTTGGAAGGGCTGTAAAGCCAGTCAAGGTCGTTTAACACTTCCATCATCATTTTCACCTGTTTTGTATAGACACTGTTTATTATGCATACCTTAGCTTTATTCTCAAAGAAATTAATGTGTATGTATGATTGGTTACTCATGAATAGTGCAAATTAATATATCTTACAAAATTTTAGCAACGATTATACATTAAGTGATCATGTTTGTTTGATTCTAAAAAAATGAAAGTTAGCCTTTATAAAACAACAAATTGTCATAATTTAAGGATGTAAAACTATATTTAAGTGAAAAATAGTTATAATATTAAAAGACGTTGGGTAATTTGCATGTTTGATTAAAATAATTTAAGTTCAGCATCATGTGTAATTACCAATACCTATGTTTTAAATTGTCCTATGATAAACACTTTCTGCAATAGATTATTAAAACTAATGACATGTACACCATATACTCATTTTGATTTCGAGAATCTGTTGGAAAAAATCATTTTTGACAACAACAAAAAATCATTTTATAGTAAATCAGAATAATATAAAACAAAGATTTTTTTCATCTTTTTTAAATCATGAAATATTTGACAAATATTAAATCAATCTATAAACGATTGCGCGAAGTTTCATATACACATGTACCAGCTACTAATTTCACAAAAATAATCATTTCCACATAACTTACTATCAATTTTAATTGCAAGACTATTTATAAAAAAAGAGCCACTGCACTTTGTATGTAAAATAATAAACCAAAAATTTTGTACTCTAAATGTTTTCATTGTTTATTTTAATTGATTGTTAAAGCTTTCTTGTTATTTTTGTTCTATGCAGATTTGCTTCATGTTCCTTGTTTCTTTTTTCCATTTGGCCAGTGTTTTTGTTAATGTTAATTTTAAACATGTTCATAGCACACATGAAAACAATAAAAATCACCTCATTGCATTTAAAATGATTGATTCAGGGATAGAGTAGACACATTGTTCATTTTACATGCAGAGAACATTCTGTATCTACGGCAAGCACAGAATAATTGATGGTATCTACATATCATAAATACAGTCAAATCACTAGGAATTCTAGTATGAAAGTTATAATTTGGGCTTCCCTTGTAATGAAAATATTGATTTTTTTTTATGTATTATTTATTTATATATTTTATTATGAAGCAGCTAAATTTTCACAGATATAACAAGCTTTTTTCAAAGCTTGCCCTGCCCTAAAATGTGATATATGTTTTTAAAAGTGTCATGATAATTACACCTCAAAATAGATATTGCAGAAAATTAAACTAACGTGTGGTGTATCAAAATTTACCAAATAAAGATGAAATTAGAAAAAAGAATATTATTTTCAAACCTCTTGTCATACAACAAAACTTAATTTGATTACCATAAAAAAAAAAAGAAGACAAAAATGAACAAAATCAGTGTGTATATTGATTGAATCTAACGCTTATGATATAATTTTATTTTTAGCAGCTTATAATTCTTTTATTTTACCCTCAAGCACTTCAAAATGATTGATATATTTGCTACTTGTAACTATTAGTCCCAATCAAATATTATGAATATATTGTGTATAATACCTCAATGTAAAAACCTATAAGCATTTTGCTTAAATAATAACACAATCATATTCCTAATTTATTTATACAAAAGTTGTCAACTTTAAAAAAGAATTTGTGCATTTCTGAGGACAAATTATTTAAGATCGGTCTTATAAAAAAAGGGTTATATTTTGAAGTGGGAACATGTATCCTATGATAATTACTTGAAATTTTTAATAACAGAATAAGACCAGAGTCCTACATAATAGCTGAATGAAAATATTTACTCTAGTAGAAAAACTCTTTGAAAAGTGGACCATTTTTTTGCTTTTGAATTGAAAGTGATCTCTGCAAGGGAAGAAATAACGAGCAAGCCTTGTGGGAATGTTGCTTCTTTAATTGACAATGATGTTTTCTGGCTCTGAAAATAGTGTAAATAAATGAAATTAGCAGTTCAACTTCAGTTGATATTACCCAATATAAAACATGCTTGTTTTGACTATTGACTTAAAAGGCTTTTATTTCTTCCCCTGAGTTATAATTAGATGTGTACAAAACAAGTAAAACACATTTTGTTTTGTTTGACGTATGGCTTTTGTCTTTAATTTCTGTGATATCTTTTACTTTTATACCAATTATTTATAGCTTATTTCTTTCAGTTGCAGCTGATTATTTTATTTGTTTTGTTATATTACTCTGCACTATTATAATAACTGGTATTTTAAATATGCTTAGAAAAGGGCAAGGCTATTTGAAAGGGTTAAGAACTCAATATCAATTTAAATATTACTTAGTACAGATCAACAAGGATTTTATGCAGTATTTTGAAAATTATTCTAAACCTGAAAGTGCAGCACTGAATAGAACTGCATTAAAAAATACAGACTAAAACAATTGCTGAACAAGAACCATAATCTTATGTGACCAATTTTTTCAACTTGTTTTAACCTAATAGATTATTATATATACTTTACTTTGTTTTTTCCACAAATATTAATAAAGTGATCATTTATTTTGAGCTTTTTAAACTTCATTCTTGCTCATAATTGTACCAAAATCCTATCATACACAAATCATATTTAAATACAACTTATTTGAATATTCTTATGTCTGATTTGCATCAAAGACAACAATATTTATTTGTAGCTTATTTATCTATAAGAAATATGTTTTTACAGAGAGATAAATATACTATTTAAAGATTTAGTTTTCTTCGTTTTTATGCAACTCTGAAGGCAACTCCCACAACAAGTATTTTGAATCCTCCAGAGATCAAATGACCAAAAATTTAAGCAAGTATACAGTTTGAACAATGAACAAAAGTTGAAATTCAAGCATACATGATTGAGATTATTCCAGAAACCAAATGTTTGCACAAAACCAGAAGTGTAAGATTTTATGTCCTCGCCGTAGCAAAGGGGGCATTAAGTTTTACCCTTGTCTGCCTGTACACACATCTGTATGTCTCAAATTCGGTTTCTGTTCTCTAACTTTAGTTTGCCTCAACCAAATGTATGAAACTTATACACAGTGCTTATTACCACCCAACACGGATCAAGTTTGAACTTTGGTGGTGTCACTTTTACTGTTCTAGAGTTATGCCCCTTTAAAAGTGAAAAAAAATGCAGAATTTTGATTCTGTTCTCTAACTTTAGTTTGCCTCAACCAAATATTATGAATCTCGTACACAATGCTTATTACCACAAAACACAATTTATTTTAAATTTTGGTGGCATCACTTTAACAGTTTTAGATTTATGGTCCTTTACAAATGAAAAAATTGCTGATTTTTTTGTTTCTGTTCTCTAACTTTAGTTCATCTCAACCAAATGTTATGAAACTTATACACAGTACTTATTACCACACAATACAGATCGAGTTTGAATCTTGGTTTGAATTTTGGCAGTGTCACTTTTATGGTTCTTGAGTTATTCCTCTTTACAAATAGAAAAATTGATGAAATTTTCTTTTCCGTTCTCTAACTTTAGTTCGCCTCAACCAAATGTTATGAAACTCATACACAATGCTTATTTTCACAAAAAACAGATCAGGTTTAAATCTTGGTGGCATCATTTTAATCAACGAAGTTGCGGAGGGTATAATGTTTTTGACCCGTCCGTCTGGCAGTCCTGTTCTTGTCATTCCAACTCCTCTAACACCACACAACAGAATTTCATGAAACCTCTTTAGATAATAAGGCCATACTATGTAGATGTGCATATCGACCTGAAATTATGATTCAATTACTTTGCTAGGAGTTATGCCCCTTTGAACCTATTTGCCCCAATATACTACTGCAACAGTTTATCGTGGCAACTCCTCTGAAACCACACAACAGAATTTCATGAAACTTTGTAGATAATAAGGACATACTATTTAGATATGCATATCAACAGGAAATTATGATTCAATTTTTTTTTTCTCCTTTGAACTTATTTGCCCCAATATACTACTGCAACAGTTTGTCGTCGCAACTCCTCTAAAACCACAGAACAGAATTTCACGAAACTTTGTAGATAATAAGGACATACTATTTAGATGTGCATATCAACAGGAAATTATGATTCAATTTTTTTTTTCTCCTTTGAACTTATTTGCCCCAATATACTACTGCAACAGTTTGTCGTCGCAACTCCTCTGAAACCACAGAACAGAATTTCATGAAACTTTGTAGATAATAAGGACATACTATTTAGATGTGCATATCGACAGGAAATTATGATTCAATTTTTTCTAGGAGTTATGCCCCTTTGAACTTGTATGCTTCAATATACAAACACATCACCATCACCAAAACACAATTGTGTCATGAATTCATCTGTGTCCTTTGTTTAATATGCACATAGACCAAGGTGAGCGACACAGCCTCTTCAGAGCCTCTAGTTTTATGTATAATTCATAGGAAATAACCCTTATTAACAACATAATTTGAACATTCCTGAAATATCAGCCTATCCAGTATATAACTTTAAACTTGAGGGGGTTTCTTCTATTTCACTAGATCAGAGCCAAAGGTTAAGTAAACACAAAACTTATCAAATGAAGAATTTTACAAGTGGTAGTAGCTAAATGAAGCGTATTTTATATTGAAAAATGTGTTGGTTTTTGGATCATTGGGTATCTATAGGCGAGTGTAATATTTGAAAAAGACGTCTAGTTAAGGACTTTAATGCACCCACCTAACACACGGCTAATTTTTTTTTAAATGAAAGAATAATGATTAAACTTTGATTTTTGCCCGGTCGTCACAAAATCGTACTGTGCAGTTTTTGTAAAATTGACGTTTATTTCAGAAATTAGTTGAAAATTATAAAATTACGACATGTTTTTCAAGCAAAGGAAATAAGTCGTATCTCTTCTTTTAGACAGAATAATTAAGTGAATTAGATTCTTAAAATAATGAAAAACAATATTTATAACTGTAACTCCGCATGCTTTTGCATTCCTTCTAAATATTTGACATTTTGTACCAAAATTTTCATAATCCCGACCTTTTCGGATCTACAATTAAATTTTCATTAAATGTTTTTGCTCTCTATTCGTTTTAGAACACACCAAATTACTCGTCAGTTATCGTTTTTTAATTCAAGATCAAGACTTTATCTCAACATTTCTTAAAATCACGAATTTCTGTAATTTTATGATGTTGGGTAAAATCACTATAATTTCCGGAATCCCTTATCTATTTCGTTATCGTTTTTTACTGAATATATTAGTCGATTTCCGTGTACTTAATAGTGCTTTTGAGTACGATAAATCATATTTAAACGGCTCTGTTTCTATCTTTAACTTCAGTGTAGCTTAAATAGATATAAAATCGTCCGAAATAAAGATCAAATCAAAGTAAAACATAGTTTTTGAGTTCTGTAGAATTCACCCCATTCTAAATAAGGAATCGTATCGGAAAATTGTAGAAAATCTTCCGAGTCGTGTCAAATTTTCACAGTCCAGTTCACAATGAAACCCTTCCTTTGCTAAAAAGCAAAAAAAATATCCATTTATTGACACAGATGCATAGTCTATCATGTATTTACTACATAGCAACTATGTAGTTAAACACTTAAATGAAGATACAGTTGTATTGCCGCAGTGGGAAAACGAAAAGATAAAGTTTACAGAAGACTGGTCGATGAATTAAAAAAAAAAAATGAAAACATCCCATTTGAAAATACAAAAGATCATAAGAGTTGCTATAAATATTTCAAAAGTAAGCACAACCTATCATCTTCTGTTTTGTCTGTACAAAGACTTTGTACCAATTCTACCGACCAGTCTCTTCTCATATACCAACGAGGGCAGTAGATCTACAACTCATTCTGATTTGTCTGTTTGTATGTTTTGCAAATGTATAAAGGTATCCTCTGAGGAGCAAACTCAAGCTGTTTTGAGTGTTACTACATATATCTCCTACAATGATCTGATTTACAAAATAACTCATGATAATTTTACTATTAAATCTTTATACCATCGAGCTTGCATCGCTAAATATTTGCTACAAAATTTGAAATCAGAAATTAAAGAGCTATTTAGTTCTGAACATAAAACAGCTTTTACTAACATTTCGACGATTAAAGATGGTTAACAACTTTAATTACTTGATTAGTGAACCGGGCTTAATTTCTGCCAGAGGATCGCCGCCGAGAAAACTACACAACATATGATCAGCTTCAACAAAAACTAAAAAACCATGGTCAATTTATAGTTACATGTATACAGCTTCAACAAGGCCAAGGTGCATCCAATATTGGATACAATAGCTCTATAATTTTGTCTTATGCCGTAATGACGGAAAATTACCCGTTTAAAATGACTGTGATATACGGTCTGTCAAAATTAAGGATCTGAGCAGTGACTGCGAAACTGGTTGCAAGCACTTTATGCAGCTACTAGTATTTTACGGAAGCAGATATAGGGTAGAGTTGTAATCCAACCACCTTATCCATTATCTAAAAACATTTCACTGGATTATTCAATTGAAATTATGCCATCTGCTTTAAAAACATTTCTGTATTGTCTTCAGCTTTTAGATGATGACACATCTGCGGCAGTTAATAGACGTGTGGCTTTAGTAGAATGTATATTATCTATAAATAATATTTTTACTCTTTTTCATTTAGGTTTATCACTACAAATGCACCGTATTTATGGACACACCTTTGATAACTATCAACAAGTTTGACTGATCAGGAGATTAGAAACAATAAAAATGGGGCATCCATTCTACATGGCATTACTATATTTTTCTTCTGGGGGTTAAAATTTTATCCAAGACAATGTCGACCTAACTACAGAAACAATAACAGATCTCCGTATGACTTTGGTTGGCTAAAAGGCAACATCGGTCCGGTATGATGTCATTCAACTTTCTACAAGATTTGATCTGTTCACGCATTGGTATAGGTATAGGGGAGGGTTGAGATTTCCAAAAACATATTTAACCCCACCGCAATTTTGCGCCTGTCCCAAGTCAGGAGCCTCTGGCCTTTCTTAGTTTTGTATAACTTTTATTTTAACTTCTTGACGTCCATTATCATTTCAAACTAGTACATTTTTGTGTAGGGGCCAGCTGAAAAACGCCTCCAGATTTTGGGAGTTTCTTGCTGCATTGACGACCCATTGGTGGTTTTTGGCCGTTGCCTGCTTTTAAGCGCGTTGGTGTCTCTTTCACAAATCCCTCATGTCCATTCCAAATTTTTAATTCAATCTGTATATAGTAGATCTTGTGTCCGCTTTGAGCAAACCCTCTACTGTACTGATATAAGCCCATGCCAAGGAAGTTGTCTTTGTATGGATATGTTGGCCGATAAGAATGATGAGATTACAAGTTTAAATGAAGCTATAATATTCCGATATCGCAATATTCCGACACCTAAATGGTCCAACATCCCATTGGTCCGACGTTTCGATCATTTAGGTTATACGCTAACGGGATTTTAACATCAGAAAGCCAAATAAAAGGTTCAATATTAGGATAGCCTTGTCCTCCGTTTGAAGCGGTGAAACAAGATAAAAAGAAAGTAATACTTAGTACCAAAGTATCCGAACGTCATCACTAGCGTAATTTAAAAAGAGTACAAACTACTTTGTCAAGTGTTGTTTGATAAATTATACATCTCAAGATACACGGCGGCCGACTGAAGTAAAATCAAACACAGTTTGACGTACAATTAATGAGTGATCATATTTTCCTTGTGATGTTTTATATTAAAACTATCAATTTGTTGATATAAATATACTAGTAGCACTTTACTCAGTTTAGTTATGTTTGTTAGTACTCTTGTCATATCTGATTTAGTGATGTATGAGTTGTTAATGTCTGTGTCATTTTGGTCTTTTGTGGATAGTTGTCTCATTGGCAATCATACCACATTTTCTTTTTTATATATCAACATATTGCACTACAATAATAAAAGAAAATCTGCTCTATGGTTGTCTGATCTTGAAGCGGTTGGTAGGCTTTCAAACTAACAGGAGACCATACACTTCCTCAATTTTAATGAACAGCTCATCATGGGACTTTTCTAAACAATTAAAAATACGTCGTATGTTATATTTTCCTCTTGCTTCAAATATTTTGTTTCGGATTATTTATATCAAATTTGCAGATATATGTTGGTAAATACGTGCAATCATATGATATGGAGGTATTATAAGATTTAGATAATGCAATGGCGACTACAGATACATTTGTGTGACTTAAATGGTTGATTTTCAAAGACTCCGAGAGAAAACGTTATGTAACATGTGTTACCGTTAAAATATTATGATAGAATAATATTTTCCTAACAGTAATACAGCATTCCTATAAAAATTGTTTCGTTTTTGCATTTGTTTTGACTCGATTTTACAACTGGAAGTATCCGTGAATTGAAATTGCACCCATGACCTTTGACCTCGATTTTAAAAAAATGCACCATAATTTCTTTTGACGACCGGGATATTTAGAAAGTACACATTCTTAGCTTTCTAGTGATATATAATTTAGCCGTGTGTTAGGTAGGTGCATTAAAAATGTAAATTTGGCTCTCATATCACTCGCCTACTAGGTTTTATTCTTTCCATTCTTTGTGAGTTTTAGGACATTGATGTACAAAGTTGGCATTTTTGTCCTTGTTGAAGTATGTATATATACTGATATAGCTTACTGTTTGTTGTGAGCCAAGGCTCCGTGTTGAAAATCGTACTTTGACCTATAATGGTTTACTTTTACAAATTGTGTCTTGGATGGAGAGTTGTCTCATTGGCACTCCTACCACATCTTCTTATATCTGTATACAGTGACATCAGATGTGAGGTACATGTCAACAAAACAGCAACCCATTGACAAAAATAACCAATCTTCAACAAATGAAAGGTGTCTATATACAATATGTCAAGCTCTTAAAATCCTTCCAAGTCTAGGACTACATGGTCTAAGACAATTAAATGAACCTGTGATGTTATGTTCCACTCACAGTATCTATTATCCATTCTTGGACATACTATATATCATGTTATCAGGCATGTCTTGTCAGCAAAATTGAATGCATTTATCTTTTTATCAATTTCTGTAAAGTGTCTGTTGGCATATGAATAAAAAGGAGATACAGGTTGTACATTGTACATCAAAAAGACGGAAACCCAATGACACTACAAAACCAAGAATACCCTAACTATAAGTAACAGTATTAAAACAGGAGGATGATGACTGATCAATTTTTAAAAATTCACACAATATAGCATGCACTCGCACAGGTTGATTTCAAATTTCAAAAAGCCTGATTATTGTGTAATTCTTCACTGAGAAAAAATTTCATACATGGCCGTTATGTAAAAGAAAAACGTAAATATTTGAGCTTTGAATCTTCAAATGCATAGCACAGTATAGAATGATCTCACATAATTCCAGGAAGCTCTGATTTGCAGTTCCTGTGAAAATATTACAGAAAACTTCATAAATTGCCATGAAGTATTGGGTAAACCAGATGTTGAAGAGCAATGAATCTGAAAATGCATCTAACAGTAAATCATGCTTGCATCAAGCTTGATACCAAATTTCAGGAAGCTCTGATATAGAGTTTTTAAGAATATTTGTTTCAAATGCAACCAAAATGTGGAAGATTACTAACAGACATAAACCAGTAAACCTGTACCTCCTTTTTTGGAGTGTGGTAACATATGTCAATAGGCAGTCTCATAATGACCACAAAAATTCACAAATATGTCTTATAGTTCAAAGGGAAAATAAAAACTCAATTCTCTTTTTACAATTTTATTATATGATACAATTGCAATAACAAACAGTAGTATCAATAAACATGTGATAAACAAGAAAAGTCTTTTTTTTTTTTACTTTAACATACAAGCTTACTCAAACAAATAATGTTACAGATTCTGATTCTGAAGGTACAGGTTATTATTATTTACAAGCTGCAAATGCTTTGTACATGTATACAAATAATTGTTAGAAGAAAAAAAGAAAGGGGTATCACATCCATACCACAAATATCTGTGATTGATTTATAATGTGACATGAAAAAAGACTAACTTGACTTAATATAAGTAAAGAAAATCTATACACTTTTTTTAGTTTATTTCCTTAAGAATAATTGATTTATAAATAACCAATTATTGAATTAACAATTAGATAAAATTTGCAAATACTGTTACATACATTTGCAAAACAGAGTTTCTTTGTAATATGGAATCGAATGTTATAATAAAGTGGGTCTCACTGGGGTCTAAGCGTGACGAGAGATTGCTGATTTCTTGTAAGCGTGACCCGTAAAAGTCAAGTTATTGTGCCGTGAAAACAGGAAATGAAGTCTAGCGGGACACGGGAAATAACAAAAAAATGAGAATTGCTTACTTACATAGTGTAAGCGGGATACAGGAATCTGTCAAACAGTAAGCGGGATCTGGGATCAGAACCCCCAAAGAGATCCCCAATAAAGATTCATTTAATACAAAATTCATAAGTTATTCCTATGTGTAGTGCATCACTAGATCTGGAGGCTAGATGTATCATGCTACATATACATATCATTAAAAAAAAAATTCTAGATAATGTACACATAAATTGTAAAATGAATAGAAATGGTTGAAATCTAAGCCATATCATACGTCTATTATGCAACAGACATTAAACAATGTTTGAATAAATCAAAGTAATCATGATTTGTAAGCATTTAACCAAACATATGTTTTTTTACTTATTTTTACAGAAAATAATGTAAGAAATTCTTCAAAAATACTCTGCTGATTGAATATTTAAGTTCTTATAACATACAGCATTGTCAAAATTAATACATAGTATAGGCTCTTCTATTCACTGAATACAATATTTTGTAATATATGTTTACACATCAAAATGTACATTTATAAAACTTAGCATTAGGATAACTGTATTAAATGTACATCCCTGATACAGGTTGTTCTGTCCTTAACATATTAGCATAACAAGGACATGTATTGCAAACAAAGATAGTCTTAAACAAGTTTTTTTAATTTTCACCTCTACTTTTTCAAATGATTTATAAATAACGATCACTGCTATGTTAAAGAAAATGTACATATACATTGTATATATATATACAATGATCAATGTACCACCATGAATGATTACACTTATTTAAATCTTACTATGTACAGTGAAACTTGTCTTAACATGGTTAAAACCAGTTTTAATTAATCAATAATATTTATCATACATGTCATACATGTGTATGTCCAAATATACGAGTTTGGTTAAAATAGGTTTGCCAGGTTTACACTTGGGTTTTGTTAAGCCAAGGTTCATTGTACAATTGTAACTAATAAATTACTCTCAACATGATTAAAATATTTTCATTCTGACAAACAAAATATACTTAACATAGCCTTCTACATGAATCTACAAAATTTTCAATACATGAATCAAACCAAGTCAACAAACTGATTTTGATTTGTATATATAGCAGGCATATACTCTGTTAACTACACCTCTATAAATGATCAACACATTCAAAAATATGCAATGAAATCTTAATTGCAGCCTACTTCAAAGATATGACAGAATTCCCTAATTAATCTTATTCCACATGAGTCCCTCGTGTTTTGAAGCAATGACACAATAATGAAGCAGTATGGAATTATAATGTTAACTACAGTATTCTGCCAATCAGTCAATGTACATTTGGTCACCGCTAACAGGAAAATGTGATTCACATGACAACCATGCGAACCATACCAACAGAATAAAAAGTTGTTAGCGGGCGTTTACAAACTGTGTACATTTTAGAACATTTAGCTTAAGCTTATTCAAATAATTCCAATACTGTCAAAGTAATTTTCTTTATGAGTTACAGTTACTAATTATTTGCTATCATTTCATGGATTTTTAAAATTACCTCATCACCCTATGACAACAAAAATTAAAACTATTTAAAAAATTAAAAACAAAAACTTCAATGCAAATCAAATGAGCCAATTATAGGCTCATTCTAGATCTCCACACGGCACAGTCAATATATTTATATGTATGCATATAAAATAAAAACAAAACTAACAAATCTATTATTTTCCACACATCTTAAAAATAAACCTTGTCCCAAAAATTTCATTTGAAGCTGTTGCAGTGGGTTTGACTTAAAGTGGCCTCTTGATTTCATTAAAATTAGATGTACAGTTTCATAGTACTACAGTTTAGTTTATGAATGAAAAAAGAATACAACTATTTTCTATGACAAATGAAATCTGCAATCTATTACTTCAACAGAACCTTGTGATGATAATGTTACTCTCCAGAGGTAGGATTTATACAGTAAGACTTTTTAGCATCCAACTGTTACCTATTTGCCCTTTGGTCTCTACTGGATAGATGTTTCACTGGTTATCATACCACATCTCCTAACTTTTTTTTTATTCCAAAATCCAATCTTTTCATTCCATTCTTGAACTATCAGCATCTTAATTTACGATTTTTCATTTTTTTTGTAATCTTAAACTTTTTCAAAGATAAGTCCTGGAAATTGTCCAATTTCCTTTGAGGTTAGGTTTAAACAAGTTATGTCTGTAACAAAATCTATCTGAAGGCCATTTTTCAAAACAGGTGAAATGCCTTTTACCCCATAGAAACTAGCTTGCCCTTTAAATAATGCTCTAATAGTATAGACTTTCGCAGACTTAATCATTACTGCTGGGCTCACAATAAGTTCATAAACTTTTGTAGCGCCATCTGAACTCATGCTTGTTTTCAATGCGTAAACTCTTTGTAGATCAGAACCTCTAATTCCAGTATCTACTAGGATTTCTAGCTCTATTTCATAAGATCCTGGCCTCTGGTGACTTCCATAGATCAGCATTCCGTGTAATTTTAGATTTTCGGAGGATATGAATGATACGCCATCTTTGTTATCTCTGGTATATGCTTTCCCGCTCTGAGTTGCTTCAAATCTTTCTACGATAATGCGCTGCTCCCTCTCAATAAAGTATCCCAATCTAACTCTTTCCCTGTGTTCTAAAGAATACCTCTGTACTGCTTCAACAGGCCGTATACAATCAGTAACTTCAGGAATATCTTGAGATGAACGTGAAGAAGTTGAGGTTTCCATTGGGTTGGAACGAGGATGCAGCACTCTGGTATTATTGCTTTGAAATGATGTAAAGGAACTAGGAAGACCTTGACTGGCTCCATAAGAAGTGCTGCTTGCCCCATGATCAAATACACGACTGTTACTATTCGATGTCAATGTACTTGACACTGAATTTGAATCATCTGGAGTAGCAACCAATCCACGCTTTTTCTTGATAAGTCCAGAGTTATTGCCCAACTCTGCTAATTCTTCCATTATATCAACATAACTTTCACTACTAAGAAATTTTTTACACTTTTCTTTCACATACTTGTGTTCCATTAAACCAAATCGCACAAGTTTTACGATATCTCCAAGTACTTGGTTCTGATGTGGTAAATTTATGCTCAAATTTTGACGAATACACTCTTTTTCTGACCACTTGACCAAAGTCTCAAAGATAAGTTCTTCTTTTACATTAAAACGGTCATCTGCAATTATTGCTAGCAAATGCTGTGGTTGCAATTGTAAGAAACCAATGGTTTCAATCACCTGCTGTGGGAATTTAAATATAAATTCTACACATTTGTCTTTCAGTTGACTATCAGCAGCATGGTTCAGGACGATACATACACTCTCTATGGACACACCAGTTTTCATCTTCTGCATACACAGAGCCTCTAAACCAGATATCTTATATTTCTTGGCTGCTGCCAGTAAACCTGCAGCATCACTATCATCAACATCAACACTGTCACAATAAATGAAGCTGAAATAAAATAAATAAAGGATAAAATACTTGTGTCAACTTAAATTATACTAAAATTTCCACAGAATAGGGCTCATAGATTTTTGTCCTACAATTTATAAATCAAACAGTTAACAGTTTCATAGAGAAAATATTAAAGCAAGAAAAAGCTATGATTCATTTTTATCATCTTATTTTATTCCTGCAGACCTTTCAGCCTGAAGTTAAATTTACCTGTGTTACAAAAATCAATAAAAAAGATGGTTTTCAAATACTCTTCATAATATGTCTCACAATGTAAATTGTACAATTTTCATAGAATATCATTTTACCTCAAGAATTTTTTACAAAATATTATATATATATATCATATATATATGTAACACTCCCAAACGTGTCCTTCCCCCTAAACGTGTCCGATTCCCCCAAACGTGTCTATTTTCCCCAAAAGTGTCCGTAATATTCAATTTTCCCCAAACGTGTCCGATTTCATAACCCCCAAACGTGTCCGATAATTGTTATTCATCAAACCATGTCCACTGTTAAATGCCAGAACGCTCACGCCTTTTAGCGCTAACACATGTATGTCCTAAATGAAATCGATAACGTTTACGAAACAGTTGATGAGCTACAGCCATTTATTAGAATTAGTTTGTTCAATGCCGGTTTATAATGTTTATCATAATTGCAAATTTAATCTGTATCATATGAATTAAATTTTGACTGAAATTGCTTTAATATTGTCCAGTTGCAAGGATTTCATGCTCATTAAGAGCGAACATACAAAAAGTTATAGGTAGTGCATTTGAATTAATTGTTTACTGTGTAAATTATTTGTTTATTAAAAACTCCAGTGATGTCTTTTATATTAATCCAACGGCAATCTTTCAGCAAAATTTACTTCCATTTTTTCAACAGTTCTGACATTTTAAAAGCTCATCAAATTATAAACTGTTCATCAGTTGTTTTTTTAATAAATTTTGGGTTTTGAGCATCAGTTAAGACACACGATCAAGAACATAACGTCCAGTGCCAAATATTTCATGCATTATTTGAAAGACATCATGTTAACAATACATATACTGTAGATAGGTTCTTTAAATGTATTATCATACAATAAAAATGTATTTTTACTAGCAATGGTTTTATAGATTCATTTTATCAAGATGATTATTATATGATCCACATCGGTTGTTAATTATTGTAATTGCAAATTTGATTTGTACTGTATCTATTAATCGTTTAGACTGTTGATTGCGTATTGTCCAGTTGCAAGTACTTCATGCATATTTAGAGGGAACATACAAGTTTTAATGTTTTTACAGTTGTACTGAATAAATTAACTTTAAACTGATGATTGTGTATTGTCCAGTTGCAAGTATTTCATGCATATGTAGAGAGAACATACAAGTTTTAATGATTTTACATTCCCAGTGTATAAATTAACTTTAGACTGTTGATTGCGTATTGTTTCATGCATATTTATATATAAATTAAAAGCTTTAATTCGCAGAGAAAGGGACATTTTGACCAGGTATATGTACAGTTTAAATAAAAAATATTTGCTTACAATTTACATACGACATAGCCAAAATGACGCCCCCACTTTTACCCAGTTTTAATTCCGGTTTAAAAAAGACCTTACGACTTCATCTTTATTTTTTTAATGAAATGGTAAAATTATTATACGTTATTAATGAAATAGCAAGAAACCAAATAACGCTTGATATGGACACGTTTGGGGTTAGTTGAAACAAGAGGCTCTCAAGAGCCTGAATCGCTCACCTTAATTCTTTTGGTTAAATCTCTCATCAATGATTATTTTGGCTTTTCAATTTATTTAAATGTTTTTTGGATCGTCCTATTTTCTTCAAAAACCAAAAAAAATAATCATTTTCTCCTATGTTCTATTTTAGCCATAGGAGCTATGTTTCTTGACATACAAGGAAATAAAATATAAAATTTATACTAGATACTCTGAAACTCATTTAGCCTAAGTTTGGCTGAAATTGATACAGCAGTTTCAAAGGAGAAGATTTTTTAAAGTAAGTCAACATGATGAACAAATTGTGAAAAAAGTCTTTAAAGGGCAATAACTCCTTAAGGGGTCAATTGACAATTTTGGTCAAATTGACTTAATTGAAGATCTTACTTTGCTGAACATTATTGCTGTTTACAGTTTATTTCTATCTATAATTATATTCAAGATAATAAACAAAAACAGCAAAATTTCCTTAAAATTATCAATTCAGGGGCAGCAACCCAACAACAGGTTGTCTGATTCATCTGAAAATTTCAGGGCAGATAGATCTTGACCTGATAAACAATATTACCCACGTCAGATTTGCTCTAAATGCTTTGGTTTTTGAGTTATAAGCCAAAAACTGCATTTGACCCCTATGTTCTATTTTTAGCAATGGCAACCATGTTTGTTGATAGATCATAACTTCGGATATAATTTACAAACTAGATACCCTAAGGAACATTCAGTTAAAGTTTGGAAGTATTTGGCCCAGTAGTTTCAGAGGAGAAGATTTTTGTAAAAGATTACTAAGATTTACGAAAAATGGTTAAAAATTGACTATAAAGGGCAATAACTCCTAAAGGGGTCAACTGACCATTTCCGTCATGTTGACTTATTTGTAAATCTTACTTTGCTGAACATTATTGCTGTTTACAGTTTATCTCTATCAATAATAATATTCAAGATAATAACCAAAAACAGCAAAATTTCTTTAAAATTACCAATTCAGGGGCAGTAACCCAACAACAGGTTGTCTGATTCATCTGAAAATTTCAGGGCAGATAGATCTTGACCTGATAAATAATATTATCCCTGTCAGATTTGCTCTAAATGCTTTGGTTTTTGAGTTATAAGCCAAAAACTGCATTTGACCCCTATGTTCTATTTTTAGCAATGGCGACCATGTTTGTTGATAGATCACAACTTCGGATACAATTTACAAACTAGATACCCTAAGGAACATTCAGTTAAAGTTTGGAAGTATTTGGCCCAGTAGTTTCAGAGGAGAAGATTTTTGTAAAAGATTACTAAGATTTACAAAAAATGGTTAAAAATTGACTATAAAGGGCAATAACTCCTAAAGGGGCCAACTGACCATTTCCGTCATGTTGACTTATTTGAAAATTTTACTTTGCTGAACATTATTCCTGTTTACAGTTTATCTCTATCAATAATAATATTCAAGATAATAACCAAAAACAGCAAAATTTCTTTAAAATTACCAATTCAGGGGCAGTAACCCAACAACAGGTTGTCTGATTCATCTGAAAATTTCAGGGCAGATAGATCTTGACCTGATAAACAATATTACCCCTGTCAGATTTGCTCTAAATGCTTTGGTTTTTGAGTTATAAGCCAAAAACTGCATTTGACCCCTATGTTCTATTTTTAGCAATGGCGACCATGTTTGTTGATAGATCACAACTTCGGATACAATTTATAAATTAGATACCCTAAGGAACATTCATTTAAAGTTTGGAAGTATTTGGCCCAGTAGTTTCAGAGGAGAAGATTTTTGTAAAAGATTACTAAGATTTACAAAAAATGGTTAAAAATTGACTATAAAGGGCAATAACTCCTAAAGGGGTCAACTGACCATTTCCGTCATGTTGACTTATTTGTAAATCTTACTTTGCTGAACATTATTCCTGTTTACAGTTTATCTCTATCTATAATAATATTCAAGATATAACCAAAAACAGCAAAATTTCCTTAAAATTACCAATTCAGGGGCAGCAACCCAACAACAGGTTGTCTGATTCATCTGAAAATTTCAGGGCAGATAGATCTTGACCTGATAAACAATATTACCCCTGTCAGATTTGCTCTAAATGCTTTGGTTTTTGAGTTATAAGCCAAAAACTGCATTTGACCCCTATGTTCTATTTTTAGCAATGGCGACCATGTTTGTTGATAGATCAAAACTTCGGATACAATTTATAAATTAGATACCCTAAGGAACATTCAGTTAAAGTTTGAAAGTATTTGGCCCAGTAGTTTTTAAGAGGAGAAGATTCTTGAAATAGTTTACAACGACAGACGACGACAGACAACGGACGACGACGGACGCCAAGTGATGGCATAAGCTCACTTGTCCCTTCGGGACAGGTGAGCTAAAAATGGACACGTTTGGGCGTTTATACAATTGGCACGCTGTGGCGCCCATACATGTTTTGCAGTTCAGTGACGTCGATGTTGGACACGTTTGGGGGGAAGGACATGTTTCTGAGTGTTACATATATATGATATATATAATGATATATAGTGTCTAAAAACAGCAACAATCAACATTCAATCTCTCTAGGTGTGGATCAGTTTGTTAATAACTGATGCAGTTACTAAATTAAATTATATAAGTGTCTTAGACACTTTTATCATATATATATATGATATATATATAATATTTCGTTAAAAATTCTTGAGGTAAAAAAATATTCTATGAAAATTGTGCAATTTACATTGTGAGACATATTATGATATATATATATACAGGGGTGTGGAAATATTTGTTGTGAGCACTTGTCCCCGGGCAAGTGAAACCTAAAATTTTACTTGTCCGGAAAAAATTTACTTGCCCTGCCGGATGATCCCAATAAATATTGAAGTATTTCTTGTTAGCTAAAATATGATTCTTACTTAGCACTGTTGTGCATCACAAACAAATATGTTTTGAAATTAATTTTATGTTTTTGTTGGATTTGAACTTTGTCTTCTATATTTTTTTACTTGTCCACGGGCAACCAAGACAAAAATAATTACTTGTCTGGTTGTTCAAATGTACGAGTCGGGCGAGTCGGGCATAGCATTTCCACACCCCTGATATATGAAACTACTATTAGAATGAATAAAAAAAATATATATACAGTTAACTCTTGTTGTCTCGAACTCGGTTGACTCGAAATTTCGGATGAGTCGAAGTTTTCACGTGGTCCCGAACTTTATTCCATACAAAAGTATGTAATTCGACTCCTGATGAGTCGAAATTTTGGTTGAGTCGAACTAATTTTACAGTCCCAAGGTTAACAAAAGCATTCAAAATTCATTTTTTATCTCGAACTAATACACATATGTCAAAACATGACCTCCGGGATTTAAATGGATTGAAGAGTTAATCTGACAATACACGTGTAATTAAATTTCCGGTCACTGACCACTGTATTGATTTATGACATGCTATTTCCATGAGTGTTTACCTAAGATTATCTTTTATAGAATTTTTATAAATAATTAGTGATATATTGTTAATGTTCATGAAAAAGTATTTGAAATGTTTACAAAACAATTAATTTGTGATTTACACTAATGAGCTTGGGTGTGTATAAAGTGAGGATTATGGCTTCTGTTGATGATCACCTAAAAACTACTCAAACAGCGTCTTTAACCTTGTTATATTTTCTTTTTAAAAGATAGAGTGAGATAAAACAAAATGAATAGAAATCAAAATTTTCTTAAATCTCTTGTATCCGAGAATAAACAATTTTGTCAGCTATAACCGACCTGAATAACGAAACTATCGATTGGAAATTACTCTCTTGGAACATGTGGGAAAGCCATAGGATTTTATTTTTAATTGAAACAATTGAATAAGTAAAAATAATGTCATTATAATAATAAAAGACTGTGACATACAAATACATCGATCTGATACTAGAATATCGATCCCCTTGCCATATTCACCCGGATTTATTTTAGCTTTACCAAGCTCAGCAAGAGTTGTGTCCCTTAGATTGTCGAACTTCCGGTGTTCGTTTGAGTCGAACTACGTGTATCTCAAAATATTTCTCTGATCCGGCTGACTTCGACATAACGAGAGTCGACTGTATTATAAAAACATTTAACAACACACTTTATAACAAAAATTTCATTGAATATATAGCAGTTTGACAAACACTTATTTTGATCATTGAGAAGCTTAATATTTCCTTATCAACATGATCAATACAGTGAAATTAAAACGTTCAGATGATTTATACAGAGTTATCTCCCGCCTCCCTGCACATGTTATGTACCCCTTAAACCTGCTGTATTTCTTTGTCCTGTCCTAAGTTATGAACCTGTTGTTCAAAAGTGTTTTTTGGTTATTTATATAGATTAGGCTGTTGGTTTTCCTGTTTGAATGGTTTAACCCTAGTCATTTTGGGGCCTTTTATAGCTTGCCATTTGGTGTGAGCCAAGGCTCCATGTTAAAGACCGTTCTTATACCTACAAGTATAATGGTTTACTTTTTAAAATTATGACTTGGATGGAGAGTTGTCTCATTGACACACTTCTTAATTCTAGGTATATGATGTACTTAATACTACTTGTTGTAAATGATTGATCAATCTTCCTATTTTGCATAACCAACATGCGACTGTCATACAAAAGTGAGAGGTTTAGCTAGCTATAAAACCAGGTTTAATCCACAACTTTCTACATCAGAAAATGCATGTACCAAGTCAGGATTATGACAGTTGTTATCAATTCATTTGATGTGTTTGAGCTTTTGATTTTGCCATTGGACTTTCGGTTTTGAATTTCGCCTGAATTCAATATTTTTGTGATTTTACTTTCTACATAGCCTACCTCAACATTTTACCAAAGACAGCAGGTTCAATATCAGGTATACTGATTACACCTGACGATGCTTGGCTCGTTAACAAACTCTCAAAAACCTGACTGCGACTGATTAGAATTGTCCTATGCGCCAACAACATCGTTGATTTGACATTGAAGGTCACATCAGTGTGTACAGAGTTGTCAAGCATGTAATGATTGCATTCTATAATAGACTTTCCTGTCCTCCAGTCTTCACCAGCACTAGCCATTCTGGCAACCTTGACCTCCGTTTCTTCTGTTATGTTGGCTGCTGCAATTAAGGAATTAAATGCATCAGTATTTTTTGATTTGCTTAAATTTTTATGAAAATATCTGTTACATAATAAATAGTATTTTTAGTGCCAATTTCTAAATATAAAATTTACATAGTTTCATCCTACTAAGGGTGTCGATTAGGCCAAATAAAATAATACGTGTGTTTCCTATTACATCTTTGAAAAAAATAGGGTAGGTAGGTAGGGAAATCTTTTTATTTTACAATTTATTTTTACATTGACTCAATGGGAGAGAGATTCTGACTTTATCCGTGCTGATTGAAAAATGACCAAAAAAAACAATTTAAGGTAGGCTATTTTTAAGCTTAAAATATCAGGTAGGTAGGGAAATAGGAAACACACCTATAATTTTATTTGGCCTTTAGGTTTGTATAACTTTTGTAATTCCAAAATTCTTAAGGGACCTTGATATATAAAATTATATACAAGTTATTGTGCATATAAGAATATTCATGAAGACATAAGGCTTATAATAAATGTTATGAACTGTATTGATTTACAATAGATATCTGCACACCAATAGGTGATTTAAACTAAGAAACTGAGTTGATTGATTTAGATGAAACTCCTGTGTTAATTTGTTTTGTTTTTTTCTGTTGTCTTCTGATATGTCTAAACACTTGAAAAAATGTACATAAAAATTAAGGTAAGTTTGTAATTGTGTGCACATAAATATTAACTTTTCTAGTTTAATATGTACTCAAGAGTAGAGTTTTCAGGTGTAAACACAGCCATGTTTGTCAATTCTTTTATGAGCTCTGAGTATTTCCCTTGATATATATCGGATATATCATAACAGGACAGCAACCCACCATAAAAAATAACCAAACCTAATAACTTTATAGAGTCATAAATTATTTCTCCAAAAGTAAAATTATTTTATCATGTTTATGGACTACCTACCCATTTTTTTTTATTGAGAAGACAGGGAATAACTTGTTTTCTGTTTTGTTGTTGAGGGGATGTAGGTTAGTATTATGATGCACTGAACACGATTACGAGACTGCTCACATCTAAATATTGAAATAAAAGATGCAAATACAAGGAAGTAAAAAAGAATTTACATGAAATTTGAGATGAGTCAAGCAGTTTTAGTGTCGTGTGAAGATAAATTTGATTCTAAAATGTATTTTCTCTTTACTGTCAGGTCTTAGAACTTATAGCATTTTGCATTCTACAAAATGTTTCTGATTTACAACACAGCGGAAAGAGAGATACTTACTTCCCCTTTTCATGAGTGGTCTCATGAGGTGTCCCCTAAGACCACTAAACCGAGATAAACCAAAACGATCATAAACAGTTTAGACATATTGAATTTGAAAAATCATCAAACACACACTGGGACTTTTATACTAACGTTAGTATAATATCCTTGAAAACATATAGACTTAGTTAAAAATACAGCTGTAGATCAATTATTCCATTATGATAATAAATTAAACCGTGGCTTCTTTTTAAGAGTGCATAAAAAGTCTTTAGATAAACTCAGAAGATGTAGTTTGAGACGATGAGAGACATGAGACAACTCTCCATCCCAGTCACAATTTATGAAGGATAAATTGTTTCGCTGAGCGCAAATGGATACGACCGCATGCCCATGCAGATGTCCAACCATGAAAAGTTGGGGTCAAAATGGACATAGTATTCACGCTTGATACAGGCCGTCTGAATTGGGATTGAAATTAAATTTTTGACACATTTATAATAGGTTTCTGACACAGATTAACTGTAGTCAAAGAACTTCAAATTGGTTATATGATTTGAATTTATATTTGCAATACACTATGCTGTTGCGAATTACCCCCCCCCCCCCCCCAAAAAAAAGTCTTTGTGCAATACACTATGCTGTTGAATATTAACCCCACCACCCCAAAAAAAAAATATTTGAAGAAATTTTCTTTTTATTTCTGAAATCTGAAATGAGAAAAATTGCCCCCCCCCCCCCCCTTCCATTTTTATTCACCTCCCCCTTTCTCTTATTAAAAAAAATAATTTCCCTCGAGAAATGGTCAGTATCTCATTTCAAATTACTAATGGAGTTTGTAACCATAATTACTCAGTTGAATACATCATAAAAGTCTTAAAATATAAAATGACATACATAGTCATGGCTAAAATTGATATTAATCAATAGTAACTGCTAAAAATAAATTGACAGCTAATCACCTCAAGACAATCATCATCACTTAAAACATAATTTACAAGCAGTGTAAGGGAGGTAGTCAGAAATTGTTCTTTAAAATTGATTTGGATTACCTCTCTTACACTGCTTTTAAATTGTCTCAATTGTCCTTTTACCAGAAAAAAATTCTTTTATTTCCCCCTTTTTTTGCCAATAATTCCTAAATGGTTTAAGCCATAACCCCTCAAATTAAATCCTAACCATTCCTACGCAAGTTGTTGTCTTGAAACTACAAAAATGCTTATTTGAGCCCCTTTTTTACCCCTAATTCCTTAACGTTTGGGACCATTTCCCCAAAAATCAATCCCAACCTTCCTTTAGTTGTTATAAACCTTGTGTTAAAAGTTATTGATTTCTATTTACTTTTACTAAAGTTATTATCAGGAAATCATGTGTCTAACAAAGGTGCAAACAAATGTAGCAGGTTTGGACGTTTAAATATAGGTACAAACCTTCAGCCATACCTGAAACATAAGTGTAACATCACAAGTTAACATAGAAAGACACACTATGAAATATCAATTGAAATAACTTAACTCTTTCAAAAGACATATTAACACAAGTGAACATACACTGAACGAATACATTCGATCTATGGCACAATGTAAATACAAAATTTTTAAAATAAGGGGAGAATAAATAAAGGCAAACAGCTAGTAGCATAAAAATTCCAGAAAGTCAACCATAACCTTGAACAAATAACATTATTAATTTTCATACTTCGTCTACTGTACAGTGAGCCAGGATCCCAGGGTAAATTTGGACCATGCAGTGCTTGCGTATAGTGTGTTATTCCTCTGCTTTTTATTTCATGTGTCACTTTTTGATTTGTTTAGCGTTTTTGGTTTCTTATACCTGCTGTGCTTATCATTTTTACTTGTGCTATGTTTTAAGATATACTTTATTTTTCATACAACGCTTTTTAACTTTTATATGTCATCTATGGTATTTTAATTACAATGCACAGTATGTTGAAAATTGTCGTTTTCCTGACTTTTGCATATGTGTAATTTTTTTTGTTTTTTCAGTCGATATGAAGAGCACACTAAGAGTTTCGTGTTAATGAAGTTTATTGAAGATCGACTGTAAGTTGAAAATTTGAATTTGAACTTTGAATGGTTTTGATAAAATTTATATGTATATTATCTACATCTATTTCGTTGATGTTACATTTAGATAAGTTTTTTATTTTGATCTAAATACAGAAAAATGTTAATATCATTTTACTAGCGAAATCTTGCAAAACCCGTGAAACGATTCAATTGGAGTGAAAAAATGTCGTCTTCAAATTCCATCCCGTAATAAGTAAATTTATAAACATAAATTCATATAAAAACACAAACAACACTCTGTAAGATAAAGATACAAGCAGACGAAAAGAAGAATAATTGGAATTACACAAGTTCACGTTGTACTCTTCACTATTAATGAGGTCTGTGCACAAATCCAATGGATTTTGGATGTTTTCCGATTGATTTCTTAGTCTTAAATACGTGATTCTTTTATAAGTTGTTGTTGGCTTTCGGAATTATTTTTCAGTAACTACGAGTACACTCAGATCTCTATTTTGTTTCTCAGTTAGAATTTGTATTTGTTGTTTTGTGCTTTGAATTGATCTGAGGATTCATATTATATAAGCAATTTCAACTGTGTTTAATAGATTGTTGTTATGATCTGCTGTTATACGGCGTACTGTCCCAGGCGAGGGGAGGGTTGCAAGCCCGCAACATTATATAACAGCATATCGTTTGTTGCAGTTTATTATATTATTGTTTTTCGTTTATCATTTAATATAGTTTGTTATTGTGTTGTGATTTTTTACCAGGTTATGACGAGGTTGGGTGCCTTCTAACATGTCTAATACCGTTTCACTCTGTATACATGTATACCTACCCCAAGCCAAGAACCTGTAACTCAGTTGGTTGTCTTTTGTTGCAGTATGTCATTTTTGTTTTGTTTTATTGTTTTGTATAATATAAATCAGGACGTTTGTTTCTCTCGTATGAGCTGTTTTTCACTTGTCATTTCATGAAAACGTAAATAGTGCAATATTTTTAAATTTGATAAATATACAGTAAAAAATGATGTTTTTTCTTCATTCATGAACATTTGATAAATATGAGTTATTTCTGAATAAAAAATGTATAAATCTTAAGGATACTTATAAAATACAGAAATTACAAATTATCTAACAAAAAAACCAATTTGTGTTTATCTTTTAAAACAAAAAAGTTACGTCTTTCTTTCGAAAGGGAAAATACGGTCACAAATCCGAATTTTGAGCAAACATACAAAATTTGGACCTCATTTTACTCAAAAAGTAGCACATGAAGGTATATTTTTATTACATATTTTATTTAATCAGGAAAAAAATAGTCTATATGGAAATATTTATCAAAATGTAAATACAGGATCAAAATGTAAATACAGGATCAAAACTGTATCGTATGCCCTTATGGCTTGATATGCAGTTATGTGATTTGCTCATTGTAGAAAGCAACACAGTGATCTATAAGTACGTCTTGTTGTCTCTGGTGGAGAGTAGTCGCATTATTAATCACGGCCACATCTTATCTTTATATTGAAATTAAACTCAATATTTGTTGAATTAATATGGCAGATGCAAGATGAATCCATATGCTAAAGTCTTTTCTCTTTTCAGTAACTGAGAGGATATGTTTTGTTTTTTAGTTCTTACTCTGTGGTTTTTTTCCGAATGCTTTTCATGTATTCCTCTTTGTCTAATGTTAATTTAAGAAATTTGGATTTTGGTTTTTGATTGACATGATGGAAGATCTCTTTCATACTTAGATATATATAAATTCAATATTTAAATAGACTATTTATTGTTGGGCCATGTGTTTGTCTGGTCTGTTTACGTCTTCGGGTTACTGTCTGGTTCAATCTAATCAAAAACCAATCTCTCATCGCTCCTGTTTCTGATATGTCGGTTTTTAATTAGATTGTGTCTGGTTGAGATATATACCAATCATATTAAGACATTTTTCATCAAAGTCTCGTTTATTGATGACTCGGCTCATTTTAGCTAAACGGCAGTTTTTAACAAACCATGCTACTCTTTCATGCGACAGATTCCTTTATTGGTAATTCGTATGAGGCTCTTGACTTCAATGATAAAAGGCAACTAAATTTAAAATTGGATCTGTGTTTTCTTCTACTTATACAGAATATGCTTTATACTATGAACTTTCTTTCTGTTTGCATAGTATAATCTTACCCTGGTGTGGTTCGTGTTGCTTAGTCTAGTTTTTTTATGTTGTGTTGTGTTATAGTCTTAATTTGTTTTTGTCATCGACTTATGCATGAGTTTTAATATTCCTTTGGAATCTTCCGCTTATTTTTCTTCTTCATTTTTTGGTATATATATATATATATGTAGCATAAATCTCTGGTGCATCTTCTGTTAAGGTTCCAAATGTTTCTAATCAAGAACCATTTCCTCTAAAAAAAAAAAATGCGTTTAACGGGTTCGTGGTCTTTCTTCTTCTCTTGCTTAAAGTTTGTATCCTCTCTTTTGTTTTTCCTTGTTCTTTCCCATATACTTTGGTGTTTTACATACACCTTAATCTTACTTTTAATACACAATTGAAACGTTTGCCTCATAAAATGATAATGAGTGTTTTATATTAAATATGATTGAAAATCAAATGTACAATTCACGATACAAGAATGATAACCTACAACAAATAACTTATGAAGCACGGAATATCATGGTTACAAAAAAATTAATTGCTCACCTTCAACTTATTTTAAGGAAATAATATAGCGCTGATTTTTGTTTTTTATTAAAAGATGTTACAAAGAAGCTTGATTTACATAGTGTCTTTCGTCTTTTCACAGTTTCATACATATTTATACATATATATACATTTATACAATTCTACATTATATATAAAGTTATACATAGTAATAAGTATTCTGTTTCTCTTTTCACTATAATCTTTAATGTTTTTGATATTCGCTCGAATTAATTCTATTAGATAAACTATTATTCATTTGCGTTTAATATTACTCACAAGCTTGTAGTTATAAAATTTTTTACAATCAGTAAAATCTAGTCTGAATCTTTCAATTATGTTTTATTTTCCTCTTTATTTTCACTCTTGAATCGAATTATTATCTGAACATACTAGCCGTCTTCTCAAAAACCATTAGCTTTCGATACTCGCATCTGTTTAATGCTTTCGAGTTGGTATTGCCGCGTTATAAAATGTTGACCGGCGGGTTCTTTGTGATTTTGACAAATTTATCATTTAAAATCGGACTTCATTCCAGACACCTTGACGCCAAAGTTCACAGCCCTTAATTTTGGAATTTAAACACGGAACTATTTGTACTGTTTCAAAATTAATTTTACCGGGATTTCTTATTGGTTACTACTAGAAGTAATGTTTTGACAATGAGCTATATGCAAGAAACTTGAAAAAACTAAATGTGCTCCATAAATATAGAAATTAAAAAAAAAAAAAAAACATTATCATATTGTGTAATTCGGGAGATGAAGATGAATTCCATTTGAATATAACATGTACCCAACTTAAAAACCAACGGAAGAACTATTTAGAATCATTATTTTTGTTCCAACTTTTTTTTCTCTTTTTTTTTATCTGAGTTTATTTAAATTTGGAGTAAGGAGAATAACTTAGATGTATGTAAAATAAGTACTTTTAGATTTGGACAAGATGTTTGTTACGAATCGGTCTTTAAAACAAGACGTATAATTATACTAATCACTTACTTTTGTATATATTTTTTTACTCAATTAAGGTATTTTCTTTGTTGTGTACTAAAGAAGATAGCCGGTGAATTTTTAATTATAACTAAGATATACGTTTAAACATAACACGGGACTTAATTCTAATTTACTCAGCATTGGTATCAGTTCAGTTAATGTGTTGTTTAATAATTTCGTTCCATTTGCCATATTACATTTACAGATGTAAGTGTTCATTTTGAAGTGGTTATATCTAATGATAGTCAAATGTCTGGACTTTAATTCAATAAAACTTACTTATTAATTCACCGAGATATGAGGCTTAATGAAAAAGACAGTCCCCGTCCGGCCAAACACCCCTACAACTACACAGGAACACACCCTTATGGGGTACTTTACCCAAGCCATTCCGCAACAACTACCCAATGTTCAACTGTTTGCCAGGGTTAGATCAGGCGCTAAGAACGTACGCATCTTACTTGAATGCATTGAGCGATTTCTTTGAGAGGATCCTAGTTGCTTCATTTAGGATTATCACGTGTTCTTCTTTTTACTAGAGTTGCAATCGGTTCATGCGTTCGCTCTTGGTGCCTTTTTGACTGACTACCTTTCAAACAGTAGTCCTGGGAATTGACCACCTTCTGATGTTGTTAAATTTAAACCTAATTCATCATTTGTAATAAAAAATACCGATACTCCATTTTTAGAAACATCTGAAATACCGTTTGTACCAAAATAACTGGGAGGTCCCTCAAATAATGCTCTTATTGTGTACACCCTATCACTTTGTATTCTAATAGATGGTTCAAGATCGAACTCGTATGGTGTTGTGGAACCGTTCGTTGTTATATCTCTTTCTGACGAATGCATTAGAGATAACTGACCCCCGAGATCTTCAAATATTTCTAAATGTATATGATAATCCCCCTCCCCCTCACAGCTACCGTAAAGATATATGGAACGAAGATTTACATTATGTGATGTCAAAAACGATATTGATTCTGGTGTATGCATATCGTATGTTTTGCCTCTTACATATGAGTTATTAGCAAACCGATATATTTTAAATCTATCCGATCGACGAGTGAAAACAGATGGAATCTGCTCCATTTCTGAAACATTGCGATCATTGTCCGATGTAGCAAAATCGAGTTCTCCATCGACAGAAACGTTTCTACCGTCCAAAACTTCATCCTGAGGTCTTAAATATTCTTTTGGTCGAACTTCCGCTCCACATGTCATATGCGAACGCACACCTCTGGAATTTTGAAAAGGTCTTGGTAAGTTCAAAGATTCCGAACCGCGATGAATATTTTCTTCAATATGCGACGCTATTGTTTCTACTATTTCAACATATAATTCTTGCGGTAAAAACTTTTTACAAACATTTAATACATACGGTCTATCCATTCTTCCATAACGAATAGATTTTAATATATCGCCTAAAACTTTCCACTGATTTTCCAGAAGTATATCAATTCCTTGTCTTTGACATTCTCGTTCAGACCACAAAACAACAGCGTCAAATATGTTTTCCTCTCGAACACCTAGTCTATTATCGGATATAATTAATTTAATATATTCTTGCGAAAGTTCCTTAAAGCCATCTGATTCTATTACCTCTAATGGATACCGAAAGATATAATTTAAACAAAGTTTTACTGTCCCGTCGTCATCGGCATAACTAAGTATAATACACACGTTTTCTATGGACATTTTTGTTTTTAATCTCTGTAAGCAACGTCTGACTAAGTCGGTCACTAAGTATTTTCGGGCGGCATACAGAAGTCCGTAAGCGTCCTGTTCATCAAGTCTGGTCTGATCATAATACATATATCTAAAAAAATAAAGTTTAAAATGTATCATACTAGCCTAAGAAACTGAATAATTCCTTAAATTTTGAATATTTCGGATTTTGTTTTGGTGCAATGTCCAAAATCTTCCATGCATTTTTATTTATATCAAAACACTGAAACAAATTTTTTATTTATTGAATTGTCCAGTCTACAGCAACATGTATCATAAGTTGTTTAGATACTATGTTTTTCTCTGTATAAGTTATACATGAGGTTTGGAGTTGTAATCCCGCACGTGGTAAGTTCGTTCCATGCAATTCAGTTTTTCCCACGAAGGTCGGTAAATCTCGACAAGCACTTCAGCTTCCTCCACTTAATCAAACTAGCCGCAAAGATATAACTAATAGAACTGAAGTGGTGTTTAACACCAACAATCAATCAATCTTTAGTTTTATGATTGAACATGAAAGTAATGTGGGACAGTACTTACTCTAATAACTTCCGGAAAGAAGCAGGATCAACATCCGGTATTTCAATCATGTTTGAATGTTCATGTAACAAACCGACCAGCATGGCTTCAAAAACCTCACTACGAGCCATAAGAATGTATTTATGAGCCGATATCTGCTGTTTCTCCTCTCCTGAACCAACAACGAACGTTACATCACAATGAAGTTCATGTTCTAGCATATATCTATTGCATTGAGCTGTGTTCCTTCCTACCCTCCAGTCTTGATTGCCTGGTCTATAGATTTCATTATTCATATTTTTTGCAGTTTATTACCCTGTCTAATAGAAAAGGGAAAACAAAAACAATGAATATAAAAAGTAACATGAGCAGTGTAATGATCTATTACATGTGACATTGTCAGTTTTCAGATCAGTCCGTTTGACCGACCCCATCTACCAGAAATCATTGAATCTGATTTACAAAGAAGCGAATACTGCAACGTTACTCTGAATGATGTTTAATATTGTGTGTGTGTGTGTGTGTGGGGAGGGGGGGGGGGGGGGTAATGAAGACGTATATACGATGACACCAAAAACAAACAAATTATTGTCTTTATTATTGATACCGCATGGATTTTGTTCTGAATAAGTTGGAACATATATCTATGATTGTTAACTTTTTATATAGTGTGGCTTGGATTGAGAATTATTACTTTGGCATTCATAACACATCTTCTGTAATTTCCTTAGCCTGATTTTTTTTTATGAATTCAGGCTATAAATTAGATATGTACAGAATGATATTTTTGTCTGTGAAAATATTAATAAATATATATTTATTGTAAGTAGTTGGATTTGAACTGGTAACTACGATAATGGTACTTCATGTGATGATCTTTTTGTTGTTATTTTTTTCTTTTGTTTTTTACCGATATGAAGAGTCAACTTGAAGACCTTTTCAATTGATTTTTTACAATTTGTTCTTGTATCGTTCCGGTACGTAGTTTATATGTTTAAATATTTCTGGTAGATTTCAAAAGAAACAAAATATACCATTGGACTTTTCTAATTGTGATAAAATATGAAAAAAAAAATGAATGGCAATATCATGATCCCTTTTGTATATCGCCAGACGGGCTTTCATTTAAAGAAATATAACGATATTTTATAAGTCAATCTACATTGTAAGCTATATGTCTCTCTTTATATTCTGCGTTTCAAAATACTTCAAATACCATTCAGGTTTTCCCTCTTCCATTTTGTGGCTTAAAAAATCGAAACAATAACATGAATAAGTAAATAAAGTACCGGGTTTCAGATTGCCTTCCTCGTGACTTTTTTAAATAGAATTTGACCCATAATGCATGTAATACAACCAATCAAAATTCTGGAATTTTGTGCTTCAAATACATACACCGAATACTAGAAGTAAATTTAACTTCCATGTAAGACTCTGCTATAAAACAATTGCTATTGTCATAATTACAGTGATCAGAAAGTACAACGTGTAAAACACAATCCCCTTACAAGTATAATTATTATAATATTAGATTTGTTCCCTCTGTTTATTTCTTCCAATCACCAAGTTTAATTGTATTCTGTTAAAAACAAGAAAAAAATAAGTCAATTAGAACATACACAGAAAAGATGGTGGCAAAGTATCTCTAGTTATACTAGCTAGCTGTAATTGGAAATTTGTCAAAGGCCCTTATTTTAACCGAAGTTGAAATAAAAGTTGAAAACAGAATCTATATATGAAACGATGTTACCTGTTTCGTCAATTCCTTTGTTTCAATATTATATTTATATCTATAAATTATTCCACACACGAAATAATGTAACAGTATATATATCAAGATACGGTTTAAATTGTTTATTGGATGAGTTTAATTTTCTTTTTGTCTTTAAAATCTGTTTATCACATGTTGAAAAGTTCTTTATTTTCACAAAATTTCGTCAATTATTTATTTTCTTAATTTTCGGAAACATAAAAAAGATCGATTTGAAAAGGATGTATTTTATATCTTTTTGAAAGTTTTTTATTCACCCTGAAAAGTTTCACAAAATCTCGTCATTTCTTTTTAATTTCGGGAAATATCTTTAAGAACGATTTGAAAAGCATAAATTTGATATCTTTTTAAGTCTTTTTCAACATGAAAACAGTTGTACATATGAAAAGTTTATTTCTTACCTAGTTTGTTATTCTGACTTAATTAAAAGTTGTCCTTTATTTTCGACTTATGAGTTTCGGAGATGAGTTTGAATGTCCCTTTTGTATCTTTCGTCTCTCTCTTGTGAACTATCGACATATCTCTCTTATAGACATATGACATGATCATCGACATATGGATACCAAGCATAATTATGTCATTAGTATTTATACTAAGGAGTATAAAAGTGCGTAAATAATTCTGACTCAAGGTTAATATATAAACGAGGGAATTTTATCTGATAAACAACCAATTGTTTACTCGATTGACACGATCGATTGTTTTCTTTTATTGTCTCGAAACTACGCAAATTTCTTTAGAACTGTCTCATCATGAGCAGAACATTTTAGGGAACAATAAACTGGAATGTTCCAGTTGAACTTGATGTAAGCGGAACAGTTTAAGAAATGGAATGTTCCTGTTGAGTTTAGCGGAACAGTAGAATAGAATGTTCCAGTTGATGTCATTTTCCTTATAAATTACCTTTTTCCATGGGTACAGTAGAAGAGATTCCAGAAACAACGAGAATTTATCTATTCTCCAAAAGTTATTATTAGGAAAGGTGTTTTCCTAGTTTTAAAACGAGGCTGTTGAGGACTGGTTCAATTTAAAAGAGGAGAGCAATACTAGTATTTGTTACAGATAAGAGAACCAGTTTATATGTCTGGTCAATCAGTAAACCATATATTGATAACAGACAAACAGGTACAACATATATTGTGTGAGTTAATTTTATACAAACTTTTTTGCGAGTAATTGATACATATTAGTATTGTTTATTTGTGTCATTAAGTACCAATCCGATCATTTCGATTTTATTCTTATGAATATCTTATTTATTTAGTCTCTTACTTATATAATAGCAAAATATTTTTAGAGTTGACGGATGTCGCTATAGGTAAACGGACAGAAAGTCACAGGACAAAAAGTCACAGGACATAAAGTCACAAATTTGATAGGACAAAAAGTCACCGTCACAGGACAAAAAGTCACAAATAATTTGTTGACAATTGTTTGAATATATAAGAGAAATATTTTGAAATATTTACTTTTTAATACATATATTCATATTAAAGTTTAGGAAATGTGTCATTATACTTGAAAAATTAAGATTTATTTAATTTTAATCAGGCAAAAGATACATTTCTTGGCACCATGAAGCCAAACCACTTTGACATTTTGTTTTTTTAACAATTATTTGATCATCTTTGATATTTTTTTGATAAATTTTGTTAACAAAGTTGGTTTATATACAACAGTTCAAGAAAAATTCAAAAATATTTTTGTAGTAATAAGCGGTTTTTATTCAAAGAAAATAATCAGAAAAATGAACTGTGACTTTTTGTCCTGTGACTTTTTGTCCGTGACTTTTTGTCTGTGACTTTTTGTCCTGTGACTTTCTGTCCTACATTCTCGCAATACACCCTTACATCTGCTGTAACATATAAATTAAACGTGACGAAAGAAAAGCAACGGATGAAATAAAATTCTTAAAATTTAATTAAATTAAAAAAAAAAATCCTTTCATGAGTCAAACGGTTAATTATAGGACCCGTAAACGAACATTTCAGGAGGGTATCGTTTCGATCTACTAATTCACTACCTACCCCATATCACCATCTTTTTTCTTTAAAATAATATGCAAATACTTTTTGACGAATTTTGAACTATAGCAAATGATTATCACGAAGAAGCTGTTCAAACAATATTTGCTTTATTACAGATTTTAGCCATTCTTTATTAAAGAAATTTGGTATTTTCCATGTATATGTGAAACCACAAAATTTTGAATCATTTTTGGACAAAAAGAATCCATTTAGTCAGTAAGGAAAATGTTGCTTTTATGCCGGATATCAGATTTGCCTAAACAACAATGCTCGAACTCTTATATCTATGTCGACCGGATGACCGCTTAGTTTCCTGTAAACGTTGAGGACTTCTATTTTAAAAGTAATTTACATACTTTTAAATGTATATATATCTTCTCTAATTGACATTTTACTAAATTCTCTTATTTGAACATATTGAAGAAAATCCATCTAACAATGCTTCTAACTTTTATTTTTTATTAATTGTGCAGTACATCTCTTTAATTTGGATTGTAATTAGATATTTGACATAACATCAGTTTCTTACCCAGAATGAATGTTGTCTAAGAACATACAAATTCAAAATTGGACATGCATACACCTTTTTATGTTCCAACATCCAAAATCTTAATACATTGTTAAATGCAGCATATTAAAGAAACCCAATTGTTTCGATGAAATCAAATAGGTTTAATTTTGGACACTTTGGACTATAATTAATCTCTACAAGTTTAAAAACCGGGCCAAAAAAAAAACGAAATATAATATGTCAGATTGGCCAAATCAAAGAACAAAAATCATTCATTTTTTAACGATATCAAACAAAATTCAAAAAGCATTTTCAGGAAACATGAATAACGTTTATTTTTGACCACTAATTACAAAATTACGACAATCCCACCAATAATAAATCTCAAACCTTCTAATGTGGTTTTGAACCTTGTGCTAAATTTTTATAGTGATCCTTACAAGTGTATCAACTAGATCAATTCACTCACAAGGACTCTTTTGATATGTTTATAAGTGATTTGGTCCAGTTTATACACTAATAAATACCTTTGAAATGCGTTTAATCCGTCTATAATTCTTTAATTTCAGAGATACGGAATTTAATTTCCCCAACTCATAAAGTCTATCACACGCAAATTGTATATTCGTGCCATTGAGTTGACCTGGCCATGAATATATTTTAGGACTTGATAGTATATCAATGTATATATATGTTCCGGGTTAACGTAACAATATGTACTCCATCTGATAAAAAATAAACTACAAAAATATTGTACATCATTCAAATGAAAGTTTTGTGTTTAATTTTAAATTAAACGATAAATGCGAGGTAGAAATTAATATTTTTAATATTGAACCGGTTTGTGTATTATCGCCGCCATCTTGTTATCTTGGCCACAAAAAGTAGTTCCGTCACCGACTTTTGAAAAATAAATAACTTTGAGAGCAACTACCGGAAACCCTCTCGACAAATCTTATAAACGTGTTCCTTAATATGCATATCATATGATAATTATAAACATTAAGAGTTTTATCTGATGACGTCACAATTAAGTCATAATATGTCCTGTTTTCACTAAAACGATGAAAAATACAGAATTTATGCAGTTTTCTATCTTAATTCCGTTGTGGAAACATCCTGCGCGGCCAAGAAACAACAAAATAATTTAACACGCTTTATTATAACTATTTGCATAATCTCACCAAATATACAGTTGTTTCTTGGGTGCGCACATTCAATCTTAAATATACTTAAAATTTGATGAAAAAACAAGGAAAAATCACGAAATTTAACAAATAATGCAAATTATGTCATGATTTGTTGCCATAGTAACTTGTTCGATGTCAAATTTGTTTTGTTTTCCTTAGTACCTTATACATTAGACATGTTTTCAGTTATTTAAGAATATGTATGATAACTTTTAAATTTGCAGTATTTTTTGGGCAAAATAAGGGCTTTAATGCCTCTACTCCTTTAGATACTTGCTCATATCATACCCAACTATATCGGTTCTGTTAAGGACCGACAATTCTGTCAATAAATACATATTGGCGGGTAAACAATGCTGAAATGCATATACTAACAAATTTTTTCGTACACAAGTTAAAGGGGCATTGGCTGTTAAATTTATGTTCCCCGATATACACATAAACATAGATATAAATAGGTAGTAAACTCTTGCAATTGGATTTTTCTAGATGTGTTTAATGTCATATGATAGGTTAAAATTATATTTTTATCATCGTTTTGTCCTGAATAAGAATGAGTTTTTGTGGATCGAACCAGTTAATCAAATCACTTACCTTTGTCTTACATGCAATGCTCACATTTACACGCATAATAAATGCACAATCCGTCTCTAGCTAAGCGAATAAATTGAAGGTCAAATGAATACGGATTTGATATGGTCGAATTATTTACTTACAAGTTAATAATTCACCATTGATGTTTCTGAGCTTCTTTTGGCAAAATTGAACCATTCTGGCTGCTACATGTAAAATCAAACTATCATTTCACTATTTTATTTTCATTAATGATTAAACAACACAAAAAAAAGATCATATTTTAAATTTGTATATATCTCGGTTATATCTCGTAGCTAGCGCCATTTAAATTTTCAATATTTATTTTTTTAATGCCTAGATTTTATATAAAACATTGAATTAAAAAAAATAATAAATAATGAATTATTCACTTGCAAGAGAATATTTTGACCTCATTAAATCCATATTCATGAGAAGTTAAGTTGAACTATCAGCTAGAGATAGGTAACGTTAACAAGGCGTGATCAGCTAGTGGAATGCCGACATTGAAAGTGAAACAATTAAGGGTTTATTGATTGATTCAATTTACTATTCTTATACAGGTAAAATCGATTATTAACATGTTTTTTTACCTATAATTTGTAAACAAACAGAACTAGAAAAATCCAATAGCACGAGTTCGCTATTTATCTATATCTGTGTTTATCTTACAACGGGTTGTATAACGGTTAGGCACCTTGATTGTTAATTAGAAGGTTTCTACACTAAAATACACACACAACATGCTGATACAAAATTTGAGTTTATGCACCTTTAATTGTTTATTTTAGACCTTTTATATTATGATATACGTTTTAGTATGTTTTAAGTCGAATATGAGAATTTGAGTCATGGTGATTCATGTATTGCTGGGGATTATTTTTCACTTTCGAGACGAACACAATTTTATCGTTCTAAAAAGAAAATATATATATTTTTTCTAAATGATGAGAAATTATACAGTAAAAAGGAAAATAAAAATAAAAAAACATTTCCTTATAAATTTCAGTGTTAACTATTTATTTTCAATTTATAATTGAATATTTTTTTTTATATATAAATCAATTAGGGTATTTTGCCAGAGGTATGTTTTTATATTCTCAGAGTTGAAAAGTATTATTTTTATTTACAGAATTTTTGTATTTGACGTACAGGTCGGTAGATTAAACATTTAGGCAGCTGGGAAATAATGAGGACAATTAAACTGTCAGAACCAACATTTCTAGGCAGACTTATTTTCAAATAGCAAGGATGTAGTTGCAAACATTAGAAAACGGGTCAGAGTATTGGAAAATTGAACTTCATTGAAGCACCTATGCATTTTAAATGGAACAAAATGAGTCTAAAAGGGCGGCCTGCTACATCATCAGAGTCACGTGATGTCTAACATAGTTGGATATGACTAAAATGATTGTATGCAAACCAGACAAATATTTGTTTTGCGACTTATTGTGGCCACTTATTACAAAACAACTACGACAACAACACTTTTAAAATTATATAAATCTACCATTCATGAGCTTAAACTTCATACAGATCCATACATGTATACCCAATATAATGTCTACAAAGCAATTTGTTTTCCATTAACCAGTAACAATGCTTGTGTTTTTAACATTTTTGACCCATAATTACAAAGCAGCTAAGACAATACCACCCTAAATCTATCCCAACATTCGTAAAGTGGTTTGAAACCTTGTACTTAAATTGTTATACTGAATGTGAATTTGCATTGCTGTGTTTTGTACATCCAACATTCATGGAATTATTTTTGATGTTTCTGTTATGGTTTCGGTTGGAAAATTTGTAATGTCTAATCGTTTGTAGTCCTATTAATTAATGATTGTCATGAAAATTGTTTGGAAGAACATTGTGAAAATAATTGTATAAAGGTCGAGATTGCAAATTAGTTACGTAAGCGCGACACTGTTTTTGATTACTTGCGTGTTTGTTGTGGATAGCATATATTCGTTGTTGTTCTGTGTTTTTTCATATTGTGTCGACTAGTCAAAAGTTTTATATTAAATTTTATCATCGGTACAACGAAATCATTCGTAGATATAAATCAACATGCAGACATTTTATACGTTCAGGTATTTCACATCCAATCTATTATGACAATATTCTTTACAAAGCACACAAATGTCGGTATTAACCTCAAAAGCTTACAAAACCTTTAAACATACTTATTAAAAATGGATATAGTTAAGATACTGTTTTTCTCGTCATTGAAGAAGGCATATTTTGGCTTTTATATTGATTCATTTACATAGGGTCTTTGCATCGGAAATAAAACATTTATGTTAAAGGGAAACTTCGCAAAAAAATCAAAAATTGATATTATGTTCATTCTGTATAAAAATGCTCAAATTCATAGATATTAAAGTTTAATTCCGCTATATAAGCGATCACCATCGATTTTAAATTTAGAGTATCAATTCTCTGCGATCCGCCATTTTGTCTTCTTTCCCGATTAATAAAAACGATATGTCTATAAACCACAAAGAAACAAAACTACAGTAACCGATGTAGTCTTAATTGCGTGTCGATATCTTGTCAATCGTACGGTTGTTTTATCCGACTAACTAACTTGATACGAAAAATATTCTTACTTTTTTTAAATTACCATGGTCTGTTGTTTTTAAACTGTTGATATTGGAATTAGGTGAAAAGTCAAAGTTGAAATCATAAATAAGTGTTCCGTGAAAATTGTTTTCGAAAATCTAATTTGTTCATAATTCTTTAAAGGAATAAACAAATATATTTTGATCTTCCCTCATGGCTAAAGGTATTACTTCCAAAGGTATTGTGAGGGGTGTGAGGTGACACGTCCAGGTATTCAAGCGATTTCCTGTCGGGCTTGCAAGTTCATGCATCGTTTCACTTCTGCAGGTATCGATCAGTGTACACGGCTGATAACTTATAACTTATAACTTTCCATTTTGAACTATCAGATGAATAATATACAACTCTGTCTTACTTGTCATTACTAAACTCATACGCTTGTTTATAAATAACATTTCTGGTGTAAAGAATATAATTCATAAACATATAAATAATACCCAAAAAATAAGATTTGATGAAATTAAAATCTATTTAAATATTTTTTCCAAGGGTGAATTTGGGAAAATGTAATATATAGTCATTGTCAATAGTGAAGGACAGATTGGAACAGACCAGAAATATTGATTTAAAAAAATGTACGCACTTGCCGACGATTCGTTTATACGACTGGATAGAAAGTTACGGAACTATAGCGCAATTTAAAATATATACATGTATATATTGAACATAAGAAAAAAACATATATTTTGAATAAATAGGGGTAAAAGTGTTGTAAATAGACTAGTCCACGTATGCCAACAGTATGTAATCATCGAATGTCGATAGACTATTGTATACCAGAAGAAGAAGAGAACCAATTTGATTTAAATACAGGTCGATGTATAACTTTTGCTTTGGTTCATTGAAGCTGTGGACCTAGTAAAATCACAGATTTATATTTCAATAAGATTGTTCTCGAACAAAGGAAGTAATTCGTCATCACAATTGGTGTATATGCCACTGGACGAACACTAATTATCCCCAGGGAATGTGAATATTTTGCTGGGAAACTTTTGAGTATCAAAGTTTCAAATTAATTTCGGGATTTATTTTCTTTCTTGGTATTCAATAACAGAAAAAAGAATAAACTACTTGTTCGCTAAATAGGGGTATTCTTGTCAGATAAAAGACTTTTAGTTATATTTAAAAATTAGGGAAATATGACATTAAATTGGTACTGTCTTTTTTTAAACATCGTTAAAAAGATGTGTGTCTAAGGTGAAGGGGTAAATTCAGTAAAAAATCTCCCATTGACTTTAATGCTAATCTATGTGTGGAAATAAATTTATACCTGATTTACCTTTAGAAATTAAAATCTTTCATATATCATTCATGAAAGTACAAATGTAGCCCTATCTTTTGCAACAATAAAAACATAGGGTCATGCGGCATTTTTGGGCATTCACATGGCCTTGTTTACAAACAATGTAGATTCGCACTGAATTCCTATACTGACCCCCATTACTTTTCAATCCTGAAGGGGAAAAAATTAGTACATTCAGCATATATTTTTTTTTTTTCAACTCTAGTTTTGATCCATCTACCAAAAAATATTTATTACAAACATTATCTGCCAATCAGAAGAGCATATAACTTCAGTGTTATACAGAAAGCTCTCCCCTAAATGGGCGGTCCCTGATGACGTATATTTATTTACTGAATTTACCCCTGAACGCCACAAGAACCCTGTAATACTAGTACGAGAGTATAGCATGTAAACATTCCTTCTCAATAATATGGTTGTATTGGAAATCTTTTCATACAAATTGACAACTCATTGTCCGATATGCATGTAATATTTGCCACATGACGCCCATAGTTTTTTCTACCATCATCATCTTATTCTGTGATATTGCTGTAAACATCGATGGTTCACACCCAAACAAAATGGGAGTAATGGACCTTCAGAGCTTCTCCGTGTTATACACTTGTGAAATATATAGACGAAATTTCTGTATTGAAATGAATCTACATCTCACAAACACGATTTTCAAATAACGATTGTGAGTAATCACCTTAGAAACCAATATAAACGTATGGCAAGATATAACCATGAAGGAATTTAGTTTTTGTCAGACGCAAGAACTCATCACTATATATATCATAAACGTATACGTATATATATGCATACAGTTTCAAATATTAAGAACAAGCGGTCGATGTCGATAGTCTGTTTTCTAACTGTTCAGAGTTAGACATGTCACTTGTTCATTCTTGGAAGCCTTCATATTCCCCGTCTAACGATGGGAACTCTTTCTGATTGTGTTGACTATAAATGCTTGTATGGTAATTCTGTCGTTTATCTGTACAAGCGGTTGCATTTCCTCTCCTTTCCCAACAAACAAACGAACGAAACGCCACTAGTCTGATTTCTCTGGAGCTCATCCTCAATGGCTCTTATACGTCAGGAAACTTACATGTATACTAATAATGATTGTTTCAAGAACAACGATGTATGGACGAACTATTATAAATTCGTCAGTATCAGTTATGCATGACTAAAATATAACTTTTATTACAACTACTGTATTACTTATTTGGATTAATGACGGCTATCATGTTCAACATTGCACAAATATTATCATAGAATTTTTAAAAAAAATCATCAAAAATTCTCAAAAGAAATAATGCCTTAGCTTAGATAATTGATATTCTTTTCACAAAAAGTTCGTGTAAATGATTGTCAAATGAATTTAATTATGTAGAATAAAATGTTAAAAAGAAACTAAAAAAAAATCATGCATGTTGTATGTTGTATTTTTTTGTCAATTAAAAACTTTAAAATTGCAATAGTTTTATTAGCATTTAAACACAGCCAGATTTGAATACAAGTTAAGAAATTCCGGTAAAGTCAATGATATCAAACAGATGTACAATGGTATATCAAATTGGGTAATATTGCATTTAGTTTTTATAAAAGATTAAAACTACTATTTTTTGCTTCATATTTGAATCTTTACGCAATTGCCGCTAAGAAAGTAATCAAAAATTGTTTCCTTTTATTTTTATACACTTTCGGAATTACGAATCCGAATTTTATTTTCAATTAATTTACACAATTTAAATATTGTATCTTTATTCTCATCGTGTATTAAATCTTAGTGTATTAACATCGTGACAGCATACTCTTTCTAATCCTTTCTGTTTATCCTTTCCAAATAATAACATTTATACCTGTGTACGCTTGAACTCACACCTGCGGCTAAATAGCTACAAGGTAAACGAATTGACCTCAAGCCGAGAAATATACATTTACCTTTACAAAATAATATACACACTCTGCTCACACATTAGTTGCATTGAAATGATTATCAAAACAATAACGGTAAATAGAACTGAAATATTTTCAGTTCAATATCAGTAAAAATGTTCAATAAATTTTATGAAAAAAGTCTCAACAATAATTAATTAAATTTATTCAAAAACATTTACTAGAGATAATTTTATAGGAGTTTAATTCAATCAATACAAAACGGTATATGCATATTCATTTTCGTTCATTCTTATATTGTGGTTAATAACTTCGACCATTCGTCAGCTGTGCGCTTTTAATTACGTATATTGTCGATAAGCTATAAGTGTTAAACAGATTTTATTTTTTCCCAGAATTCAATAAATCGGGCTAATACGTCACGACCCACTCGAGAATTCAACCAAAAAAGTTACAAATACTTGATTTTCTCCGTTAATAGAAGGAATATAAATTTAAAACTTTGCAAATGTGTTTTTTATGTTAAGATGAACATAATTAGATGATAAGTAAAAAATCGCGGAATTTCCCTTTAATACCAGTTGTTTGCATGATACAGGTTATGTTCTTGTCATATATTTTATGATGACATAATACTAAACCCCTTACGGGATGGATTGTGCTTGATATTCATATGATGAAGACATAATCTTTCAATCAGTTTAATTGAGGTCTGGAGCTGGCATGAAAGTAATTGCTATTAGTCCTTTGTTAATGTGTGTATCATTGTCAATTTATTTAGTCATTCTAAACTCCGAAATATGTAGTAAATGAACTAAAATTAAAAATCATACAAGATTAACAAAGGACAGAAGCTCCCGACTTTGGACAGGCGGTGGGGTTAAACATGTTTTGTAAGATCTCAATCTTAACCCTATACCCCTAGCCAATGTAGGAAAAACAAACACACAGCAATACGCAAAATAAACTCAGCTGAAAAGAAGTCAGAGTCCGATTTCAGAATAGGTAACACAAGAACTAAATAAATTGACAACGATTCAAACTCGTCGATCAAAAATAAACTTACAACGCCATGATCAATGTAGAAGACGAATATCATTTTGTATTAGTTTGTCCTGTATACAGACCAGTAAGGTCACATTATTTACCATATTACTTTTGTTCTTGAACAAATATTTATATAAACTAGATCAATTGTTAATATCTGCCAATAAAACCGTGACTATACAATTATGTAATGATGATAAAGGCAGCATTGACAATGAGATGTCAAATTATTTTATTTTTTTTGTTCGATGGGATTCTAGAGTTTTCTTTTTTGTGTCTTGCGTACTATTATTGGTCTGTTTGTCTATTTCTTTTTTAGCCATGGCGTTGTAAGTTTAATTTCGATCGACGAGTTTGACTGTCCCTCTAATATCTCTCGTCCCTCTTTTAGTACTTAACATTGTATTATATGTGTTGTTTTCTACTGTTTATCAATGTGCCATATGTGTAATATATATTTTGATTGCCATAACCTGTATATGCTTTTTGAAAATAAATTTTTCCATTCAATCATTCATTCATTTAAGAATTAAATGCTTCTTTTTGTAACTTCATTGGGGTGTAAAAGCGTTGACCGAAGTACATTTTGTATGAAGCGCGGAAGAGCTTCATACTAAAAATGTGCGCACGGTTAACGCTTTTACAACCCTATGAAGTTACAAAAAGAAGCATTCAATACTTATAATTACATTTTATTAGCAATGATCATGAAAATACGAATTTTATTATTGTTTTATTTAATTCATCTGTGCACTTTATTGTGGGACCACGTGTTATCATGAATGAAAAGTTTTATTGAGCATTGCAATTGCTTACGGAATAACATGTGATGTGCAGTTAGCCAATCGGAATAAGGTATCATAATGAAACATACATCTAATGTAATTATTCATTCATTAGTACACATTTTTGTTAAGGGGTGCGTGATTTTCTCGCTGGATTGAAGACCCATTGATGGCCTTCGGCTGTTTGTTTGGGTTGTTGTCTCTTTGAAACATTCCCAATTTCCATTCTCAATTCTATACATAAAACTATTACGATTGTTTGAAATCAAATTCCAAAAATGATGTATAATTAGCAAGATATAATGATCTTTTGTTTAAAGATGTATTAACAAAAATATTGATAACCAATTGTGACAATGCAAAACAGCTCATTAGAACTTGGAACTCTCAAACTTCGTTCATATTGATATATACAACTGATCTAGATGAGCATAAATTGTCCAAACAAACAAAAGAGATGTGTACAGCCGATTATTAAACTTAAACCCACGAAAGACCGCATTTGCAACAACAAAAAACGCCAAATATTGTATCTCAATACTTTTCCAATCGATTAAGAACTAGCAACAACACAAGTTACACTTAAAGTAAAGAAATCTAAAGAAAAAACTGGAATCTCAAGTATTCATAACCAATATGAATCATTCAGTTCACCACATGGAAATGTTGATAGTTGTTGTAAAAAAACGAGTACGTATTATCTGAATGTAGGACTCTCCAGAGAAAATGCAGATTGAAAAAGTTATGTTCTTTTTACTAATCCTGTTAATTTGGTTTCAACAGAAAAGTCTGAAGTCTTAATAGAGTTGACGTTCAAACTCACTGAAAATCTAAATTAGTCAATTTGACTAATTTAATTAGTCATTTTGACTGTCCTCTAGATGACAATGCACTTTAATCATTTTGACTATGCTCTTAGTCGTTTGACTAGATGGTTAGTCACATTTGACTGAGTAGGGTGGTCATTATGACTACGTTAGGAAGTCAAAATGACTATATGTCATACTTGTTATGACGAATTGGATTGTTCAATTGACTATGCACATTTGTCAGTTTGACAATTGAATGCAGTTCATATGACTGATTGAAATAGTCGGAAGTGACCATGTTGGTTAGTCAACATGATTACTGTGAATAGTCACGACTGTTAGACTGTTATTTTTATTTGTGTTGTGTTTTTGTTCTACCATTTAATTTGTGTGCGTTTCATTCCGTTTCGTTCTGTTATGGTTCATTTCTTCTATTATTCTACTTTTTGTTGTTTCTCTTCCATAGGATTGACAAATACATCTGGAATATAATATTAAAAATACCACAGCAGTAATACTAACAATGACAATAGTATAGGACCACAAAGTGCTCAATGTTCAAAACCTTCCTATATCTGAAGTTTCCATGTGTAACCATAACTCAGTGACATATATTAAAGTCTAAAAATCAAATAAAGAAAATAAATTTATTATAAACTCATTGTTAATTTGAAGTGTTTATTTCAGATATTATGTCGGTATCAACTCTGCATGTGTCAGTGTGGTATTCTCTATGGTAAAAAATCTCTCAGCTGTGTTCATACAAATAGCAATGTCTTCATTTGCTGAAAAATATAATTATATCAATTTAGAAGCTAAAATATAACAATAAACAAGTATATCAGTCATGTTAAAAGTTGAAAGAAAAAACTAATTTTACAATCTTTGATCTAGTGATTTAATCACTCATCTTATACCATTAATTTGTAATGTAAGCACCGGGATCTTGACAGCCACCCATCCTATATCACAACATTGTAACATTGTAATGTAAGCACCAGGATCTTGACAGCCACCTATCTTATACATGTACCACAACATTTTAATGTAAGCACCAGAATCTTGACAGCCACCCATCTTATACCACAACATTGTAATGTTACGTAAGCACCGGGATCTTGCCAGCCACCCATCTTATATACTACAACATTGTAATGAAAGCACCGGGATCTTGCCAGCCACCCATCTTATACCACAACATTGTGATATAAGCACCGGGATCTTGACAGCCACCCATCTTATAACACAACATTGTAATATAAGCACCAGGATCTTGACAGCCACCCATCTTATAACACACCATTGTAATGTAAGCACCAGGATCTTGACAGCCACCCATCCTATATCACAGCATTGTAATGTAAGCACCAGGATCTTGACAGCCACCCTGAGTTTTCAATTCATTGTTGTGAATATCAATTGCAGTGTTTATTTTTAACAGTTTTTGCTCAGGTGAAAAAAAGATATCGCTAAATACTCTTTTCAATCGTCAAAATTGATATCCTATATACATATCTCCCTTTTTTTTATTGTCGTTACGTCAACATGTGCCGATATAACTTTCATTTATACACTTCTTTTTCTTAAATTCAATTTTTGTAAGTAAGAATTAAAACAAATATACATCATACTTACTTTAAACAATTGGTTTATTTGACAAAATAACAGTTTCCGTGCCTTCTGGTTTGTTTACATCTACACAATCTATGGAACAAAGGGAACGCGAAAGAGTGCGCGTGAAAACCGATACTCTACACCACGTGGTGCTGTGACCACTAACATAGTCAATTGACCATGCAGGTAGTCATAATGACCCGATGGGTAGTCATATATGCTTTTGACTACCTTTCGGCTGATATTTGACTAACTGAATAGTCATCGTGACTAATTTAGATTTTCAGTGCTCGGGTTATGTAAAGTATCATGAACTATTCGTGTTTAAAGGTTTCGGCGCATTTTTAGGTGCAAATCAACAATCCGATTGAAAAAAAACCAAACTAATGCTTCCCAGTCTTAGTAGTAAGATGGAGTTCCGCCTCCGTTTGAGGAGTGTGATAAACTTGTTTTGATACAGGGTTTATTATATGGTCCTTTTATAGTGCTAATTTAAAGCCGAGCTTTATATCAGTTACAGTAGGAGAAAACTAGTCATGTTCATCCAGTATGACTTAACTGTGTGTAGTGATTAAGCTGATAATTAGAGTGGTAACTAATTCACTTGTTTGTAAAAACCCAAGCACCGAAGTTAGCCATGGCGTTGGGTTTTTTTTATGCTTTAACTCGTATTATGGCAATACGTAAAGAAGAAGGTAAACTTGAAACTTCTTATACTTAAAGGAATTTATCGGACAAACTTATTAGTCTCACAAAAAACATAAGACTACCCAAGAAAATGACCCAAAACTATTCGTTGTACTAAGTAAGCAGAGGATGAAACTGAGGTTGATAAATTATCTGTATGTTGTTATAAGAAGTCAGGAATTATAATGAGAAAATGCAGACCACTGATGTTCCTGCAGACTGATAGCTGTACCAACAAAATGCAGAAAGAATATTTCAAGCTCATGTTTTAAAAAAGTATACTGGTAATTGGTGGGTCATTTAGAAGTAAACGAAACATGTCAGAAAAAAACCTTATACTAAGTAGACCATTATTGTTGATCAAAACTAAAACATGATAAAAGTAGTGCAGAATGCAATAAATCCTGTCAAACAAATCAAATGATAAGAAATCAAAATAAGAAAACACATGTTAGGCTTCTCCATCCAGTTGAGGTGGCAGTAGGTTAGATTACAGATGCTCAAGTATCGTAAAGAAAATTAACGTGACGAACAATTACTGAGGAAATCCAATGAATTCCAAAAAGGAGCGACACCATGTGCGTCTACAGGATAAGACTGCTATGCATTCGTAGCCCGAATTGTGAATTCATACTCAGTCAAAATGTCGCCATCGGAAACCTGATCAAACGACTGTTTTGGTATCTGATGATCAAATACAACGATAAAATGTCAAAGTGAATTCATCGTATCAATTCATCAATGTGTCATGATGACCAAAAACTTTTAAAAGTAGTGTTGAATTCAGTTGTTTTTCCTCGTAACTCTGTTGTAGCAGTATTTTGTAGAGCACACTCCTCTTAATGAAATCAAAATCATATTGTGTTAATATCTACCAGCGCTATGTATTAACTGCGATACGTAAACACTCCATACAATGGTTCAGAGGGTATGTTGCTGCCAAGAATTGCGTAGTTGACAATCAGAAAGTTAAAATCATCACAGTTGTTATAGATTATCAATTTGAAGTAGTCCATATGTGTTCAAATCGACAAACGGATCAAGATATGATGCAGATCCTTCTACTTTTGGTAATCCCTAAACTCAAGTTCACAAAGATATTAAATATGTGAGGACTCATTGAAATATGGACTATTGAGTGCAAGAACATCATCCATTAATCTGAAAGTGTAATCAAATAACTTAGAGACGTTTTCATTTTGTCTGTGAAAAGGTTCTGTACGAATTCGTCTTCAAATGAGTTCAAAAACAATTCGGTTACAAGCTCTGATAATGAGCAATTGATATACCGTCATTATTATCAGTATAATAAATTATTAAAGTCATCGATAAGACAAAATTTAAAACAGTTAAGAAGAGATAGCCAACGGTCTGACTACAATATACAGCAACAAACGATAACATCCGAATTACTGCTTAAATGGAATCGCTACACTCAAACGTCTATAAACAAAGTGTGACTTGGGAATGACTCATATCGTGGTCAAACATTTTGGGAATTCCCTATTTCACAATGGTGTAACAGTTTAACATAAAACACACTATTAAAATCTTTAGAAAGGGTATTACTCATTAAATCGATACAAAGTACAAGAACAACTAGCAATTAAAAGCCAATTGTTCAGAGAACGATTGCGGGTCTTTTCATCTGATCATAAATAATGGAATTTAAAAAAAAAACAGTGTTACAAGGTATCACTTTTGGTGTAATTTGTTACTTGAAACTGATGTTTAAAATGAGATTGTAGATACTTTTCTTTGAAATAGGGTACTTCCGGTTAACATATTGTCATTTCCATTTAACCGTTAAAGGGTCAAATGTCTACAAAAAAGACATAATGAAGACACAACGTTCTGATTCGAGACATCTCGTGGTTACTAAAGGCTGGGTCGATGACAATAACAACATTATGCACATTTTAATTGATGCTTCAACCAGATTTCCAATGTCTATTCAACTTGGAAATATTAGGGCTACTTGTCCATTTATCATGTTAAATATTGGTAAAATATGGACTTCTGAGTCTGTCAAGTCTGATCAAAGGTTCAAGGTTTTTTTTTATCCGAAACTCTTTAGCAAGCTATGTTTGACGTAATGTGAAATAAGAGTTCTTAGTATTTCGAAAATTCTTCCGGTCGCAATATTGGAACAAAAAAAAACCTTGAATTCATTTTTGTATTTACTGTTTTTGCTTTTGTTTGCTCTTATGTAAGTTATATACTTATCTTTGAGTCTATTTAAACTCTTTTTGTACAAAATGTTAGAGGCTTATAAATTGTTTTGATTAACAGAATGGTAGTAAGGGTGCTACTTCAACACGTCGTTGATGCTGGGGTGCTACTTGGATTCTGTTAATCCATCCTTTTTGAATAAGTTTTTTAAAAGTGTTTACTATTTCTGATAGTTTTTCCGATCTATTTACATCTTTTTAATGTTAAAAAGGTGACATATTCCAGCGGCACGTCCTATTACCTTGTTTATAAGAGGCCCCCTCCCCCTGAGCAAAATCGATAATATATACATCTGAAATTTAAAGAGATTTATTAAGACTGGGAAATACTAGGAACGCAATCAATTTTAATTATAGCACATGATGGCAGAAAAAGTTTGTGTAATAGACATTTCAGAGAAATATGCTTTCGACGAGGTGGACAAAATGATGTTATATTTACCACTGTATAGAAATGCACCACAAGCTAGGTATTGTTGGCTATACACCATTGACACAACAGTAAACTATGTTGTTTATACTCCTGCAACGAAAAAAGATGGGCCATGTTAAGATCAAACCAAAGTGTGAAATTGAATTGAATGTCAATTAAACCCTGCAGTCAATTGCATTGCTGTTTGTAAGTTAAAAGAACAAAGGATAATCACAAAAATACTGAACTCCGAGGAAAATTCCGAACAAACTAACAAATATGTAACAAAGAAGTATAAAATGGCATACATTTGACTTTATACAATAACACAATGACGGGAAGTACAGAGCCACGTGATATATGTAACGAAGAAACATAAAAAGGCATATAGACAAAGCACAAAGCAAAAAATGAAAGACAAGCAACAACCAAGTTTTACAATAACTGGATGTATAAGCATTGAGCCATGTCACATGCATACGAATATATAACAAGCAAAAATGACAGGACGTACAATTACCACAAGCATCTTAATGATAATCACAATAAAAACATACAAATATTCAACTATCATCGGAGATTGAAGGCCATTGAAGTTACTAAATTCTGTGGTGTTATTTTAAAGTTTAGAATGAGGAACTATTATGATAGAAGAACAGACAAACAAAAGTCCAGAAAACACTACACAACATACTGGATATTGTGCAACATTCACACTAAAAAAATTGTCCAAGCAGGTGGTACAGAATGGGAAGCAGTGGATTTTCGCCAAAAATCGTGTTGGTCATGATAAGGGAAAACACGTTGATAAGTCGCTTTTGTTTGATGCCACACTGTAATAAGATGAGAAGGATTGTGGTGTCAGATACTTGTAGCTTTTGCTCAAAGCTCTTCAATTTTGTTCTGTATTTGACCTTTGACCTTTGTAAATTAAACATGAATCTGGCTTACACAATTTGGGCCCATTATTTTTGATTAGTCTTTTTTTCACGAAACCAAGCTAAATTCCAAACCTGACGGAAGATTCAGTGGTACTTATCACTCAAAACCATGATAACAACACTTTATACATCCCGTGAGTCCGATCGTAAATAATAGCCAATTTCCATATTTAAGATCAGATCAAAATGTCTGTGTATCTGTCATTAAACTATAACAGATACACATCATGGATATCATTCTTGTCTTTCTTGATATGCAAATGGAAATGGACAAAGAAGGGGGAGCGCTGGAAATATTTATCGAGAAAGAAACATTGCCAATTATTCATACAAATTCTGACATCTTGGAGTATCGATTGTGCAACATCGTTTTACCTTAGTGTCTATTTTTGAAGGTTTATGGTGAGGCAGTTAATGACAAAAACTACTGTAGACAACGTACCTTAAAATGTAGATTGAATGATATGAATATAATTATATCTTTCAAACCAGCTGTTATCATAGAAGCCACACTATTATGTAAGAGGAAATTCCCTACTACATATATAAAACGATATGAATAAAAATAGAAACGGTTATTTCCCATGCATATCTTTACTGTAACACATGATTACATCTTTTTAAATTCGCTGTAATAACCCTCTAAACATTATTTCTTAGTTTTTTATTCATCTGATATCTTTTCCACTTATAATATTTGTCACTGTGTGAATGTAAAGGTTGTAGTCGGTGTATTATATAAAAAAGAATATTAATTGGACAACCTTTGATATTAAAATATACAATCTCCGAAGTAATTGTTCTACTTATTTTCCAAAAACTATTTAGAAGATATATTATCTGGATAAAAGCATACATTAGATGGACTTTGTAGGGAGTGCTTCGGTTTAAATTGAGAGCAATGTTTGTCACAAATTCTACGTCGATAAATAAAAAAAAAAATCTAAGAAGTTAATACTCCAACAGGCAAGGTTCACATTACATGCATTTGGCTTTTTTAAGTTCCCTTGTAGATCTTCTTGTGTTCTTGTATTATAAACCTTTGCTTTATTCTGGTTTGGAGCATTATGGCGGAAAGTAACTCAAGTAAAGTGCTTATAACATTTTCTAGTTTCACGACTGTGTACTTAAATACATCCAGACAAAGTTTATATACACATTTATGGTTCTTTGTTTGGACCATAACTGTTTTATGCTTTGAAACGTATATGGTTTTTCCGAAGTTTTGATGTCAACCGTGCCTTAAAAGACAATGGGAAAATACCCATCGTCATCTGTGACACTGACTTGTCGTAACCGGCGACCAAACCATGATGGCGTCTGTAATTTTTTTTAATAATTTACTTCAACTTTACCACTTGAAACCCTTTGTTATACTTGTCAGCAGCAAATTTCTACTAAGGAATTTATGATAGGAATTGTAGATCTGGAATACCGTTTTAACTGGTAAATATCTACTCTATATCCAGGAGCTGCCTTACTGATACTAGAAGGACTGCTTCATGCCTTGCTATTTTCCTCAGTATTGACGCAGATGGACGACTTCACACGAAAATCTATGAAAAACGGGACGATTTCAACTTCCCAATTATCAATTTTCCATTTATCAACAGTAACATACCATCTGCCCCTTCGTATGGTGTTTACGTATCACAATTGATACGTTATTCTGGTGCTTGTTCACACTATACGGATTTCATATACAGGAGTGTGCTCCTTACGCAGAAACTGCTCCAACAAAGTTATGAGGAGGACAGATTAAAATTGACACTCCGTTAATTTTATGGACACCATCACGAATTGGTGGATCCATACGATGTGTCTTTGACCAAACTAGCTAAGGACATTTTTACCACATGGTAGATTGTGGTTTGTCATTACGTCGTCTAATCTTTTAATTACCAAACGTGACTTATTCCCAGTTGTGACTGTTTTGCTGAGTGTGAATTTGCATTAATATAAGACGTGGTACGGTACTTATCTATCCCAAATTCATGTATTTGGTTTAAATGTTTCATGTTATATTTGTAATTTTCATCGGATTTTGTCAAATGTGTTGACGTCTTTTCTATTATATTCATGTGTTATGGTAAAGAAAATTATTCACCGCCTTCATTTATTAGATTTCATTTTGTTCAACGTAATCTGTACGATGTTTTACGTTTGAAGTTAGATTCAAAACAAACCAGACATAGCTATATAATATAGTTAATTGCTACCTAAGTTTGCTATTAATAAGTATTGAAATGTGCATTGTTATCAAATGTTATATCAGTATTTAATTCAAATATAATCTTAAATCAAGCCTAATTCTATCTCATTCATTCAAATGTGACGTCATTTTTCATTTTTTGATGATCTGTTTTACAAATTCAAATGTGACGTCATTTTTTTTGTCATTTTTACAATTTCAAATATGACGTCACTTGGCGTTGAGGTTTTAACTTATTCGGATGTGTCTATTTTTTGTACATTTTGTCGGGTTATGTAATGTATTTCAGTTGCAAAAGTATGAATTATTCTAAATAATAGGGATGTTCTGGTACCTAACAGAAAACCCTGGCCGTTTTTGGCACAACTTTTTTGTACTTGTTTCGGCTTTCAAACTTTTGTATCTGGGCGTCACTGGTAAGTCTTGTGTGGACAAAATGCACTTCTGGCGTATTGAAAAGTGTAAACTTGTTGCCATTTGTTAGCTATTATTTGTGTGTTTCTTTGTCAATTGTGTTCTCCTATTTATTTATATTGTAGTCCTGTAATGTTGTGTTGTCATTTTAATGTTATATTTCACATGGCCATAAAAGAGGGAGGTTTGGCATGCCACAAAAGCAGATTCAACCCACCATTTTTTCCTTTAAAAAGGTCCTCTACCAAGTCAGGAATATGGCCATTGTTATATTATAGTTCGTCTCTTTGTGTTTTACATTTTAACGTTGTGTTGCCGTTGTGTCGTTTGTTTTAGTGTGAATTCACATTACTATAAGACGTGTCACGTTACTTATCTATCCCAAATTCATGTAATTGGTTTCGATGTTATATTTGTTATTCTTATAGGATTTTGTCTAATGCTTAGTCCGTTTCTGTGTGTGTTACATTTTAATGTTGTGTCGTTGTTCTCCTCTTATATTTAATGCGTTTCCCTCAGTTTTAGTTTGTTACCCCGATTTTGTTTTTTGTCCATGGATTTATGAGTTTTGAACAGCGGTATACTACTGTTGCCTTTATCTAACTGTGACAGAAATGGAAAGTTCTCAATTTGGAAGTATCAATCTACACTCGTTGTAAATTCTAGATATAGGCGAATATACTACCTTTTTGTATTATTCCCCAGATCCTCTTGATTAAATATTTTCTGATATGAAAACGAAACACGTCGACAAGAAGAGTAGTATAGCTAGGTTCGTTAAAAATAACGATTGTTTCATAAACAAACCTTGGTTTTTCCGGAAAAGTAAGCAGTTTCCGTTACACTATTACACAAGAACAAATATGTACTTATAAGTATCCAAAGTTAAACTTTGTTCATTATCAGTACAAAAACATCCTCTTGTTTGACATATATAAACTCATCATAGATACATATTTGAGTAAATTAAATTCGTAAGTTTCCTTAAAGTTTTTCACTTGATTAATGTCCGTGGTTTTGCCAATAAAACAATTGCCTTATTTGTTATGCGTTAGGGGACATGAATTAAATCAGATGTTAGGATATTTTTGTTTGTGAGTAAAATTAAAGGCGATACTGTTTTCACTTTACATATTCTAGTAAATTATGTGGATGCTTATACAAATGAGTTTAAAAAAAGGTTTAATTGATGAAATTTCAAATGATAACATCATGAATCATATTGTGTTCCTTTATCATATGTATCTACATGACTTCTATGCATTAACAATGTAGATATGTATTATCAATAACATATATTTACCTATATTCACAAGAGGAATTGTAACACTTTGATTTCGATACGGTACACTTTTTTTTCTGTTACATGTTCAATTTGTAAGTTCAGCATGTAATTAAACATTGTTTTTCCTATACTTATGATTATTTTCATTGAGATTCTAAACGTCATCACTACATTGTGCTATCCTAATTAAGGATGAGGCCGTTTGTAATAGAATATTCTTTTCTTTTAAATACAATTATAACAGGTCTAGCATAAATAAAAGTACTAAATCCGGGAAAAACCATTATCAACTATTCCTGCCAAGAAATTTCTTTAAACATTTTAAAGTTTCATTTTCCTGTTAATCTTTCTTATTTAAGAGTAACAGAAGCGTAATATTAAGATGACCACTTATATTCTCATTATTCACAAAGGAAGTGGCAAGGGTAGCGGTTATAAATATGTTATGGTAGTATTCATTTCCTTATAGATTTATATAATTAGTTCATCAATTTTTTTATTATAATTCTGGTAATTTTTCCATACCGAGAAATCCTTCCCTTACGTACAAAAGTTGGAAATGTTTGATTACCAGTAATATCAAAAACTAAAATAGCAAAAAATAACGAACTCCGAGGAAAATTCAAAACGGAAAGTCCATAACCAATGGCAAATTAAAAAGCTCAAAACATATCAAACAGGTGGATAAATAAAGGCAACATTAGTATACTGCTGGTTAAAAGTCATACATCGATGAGAGAAAATAAATCCGTGTTACAAACTAAAACCGAAGGAAACACATCGACTATCAGAAGATAATTACTGTCATATTCCTGACTCAGTAAAGGCATTTTCTTATGCCGAAAATGATGAATTAAACCTGTTTTGAAATCTGTGCATGTATAAAAATGAAATGAATGAGATATTAATAATACAATTGTCTTAAATCAAACGAAAAATTATGCATAGTAAATTCCTGTCTTTTTCTTGGTCAAAATTTTTGTAAATATCTATAAATACGGAACCTGAGAATTATCTTGATATCAAATATTGATATAAATCTTTATGGTTTCTAGATACTGCTTAAGCAACAATAGTCTCTGCATAGTGAGATATCGATGCGAAATACACACCGATGGCATGGAAAATTGTTAGATTAACTGTACAGGGATACTTTTTCAGTGATTTTCTGTATGGAATAACGTTGTTTTCAGTGAATCTTTATACGTAGAACGTTTAGTGGAACAGTTAGAAAAACCGAAAATATATTTTTATAAGGGAATAGTATTCCAAACAAGAAGAACTGTGTTCTGTTTTCTTGTATACTGGTAATCAAGAACAAATTATAGTTACCCTTCTTTATACAACTGACTGATTCACAAAATGTAAATAACCAAAGGTTTGCTCCATTATCAACAATGCTAGGTTGAATAAAAAATCACTATTAACTGGTGGTTTTAGATACATTATTTATGTAACAACTGCTGTTGTTTAATGAGAGTGAAATCTATTTGGAGTTTAACTACCCTAAATATGCAAGGGTCCAAGAAAGAATAAACTCATATTTTAATCAATATCATTATCTTTATGAATAGAGATTTGATCCTAAATACTGTACTCTGGAAGAAAGAATTTGTGCTAGCACGACACCTAATTGATAATGCTTACAAGGAGACAAATACACTAAATATATAACAAAACACAGATAACCAGCTATCTTTATCTCTCAGTGAAATGTGTCATTTGTAAAGATCTGTGCCTACTAAACCCTTTTTTAAATAATGTGAACTATCAATTTCAGCTCATTGCTAATCAGACTATTTAAAAAAACCTTGTAAACGTGTATGAAGACAGTTTCAGCGTGCTGATGTGTATGCTCTCCTGTATTTTTAAAGCAATAGTGATTATTCTTGAGATAATTTTTCTTATGGGTCCCACACCATGCTCTCAATTTTAGACATGTTTGTATACTGAAAATGGAAACATATCACCTATTATTGGTCCCCATTCGTATCCACGGTCAATTTTCCACTTCCAAACATTTCTATAATAGGGGCGGGACCTGCATACCGTTATACTCATTCCATACTGGTTACCGGAACTTTGGATGAACAAGATCAGGTGATTCGTATCTGCGAATCAAGCATTATATGCCTCCATCAATTTTATAATTCATTCATACATTTTTATATATTCTATATTGTTTTTGCATGCGTTATTTCAATGATTTATTTCTTGATTCTGTTTTGTTTTGTTTATATACTGATTCATCACGATGAAGTTCATTTTGTTAGTATTTATTTGACTGGTAGCATGGACAAAGGGTGGGTACTCAATACTTTCTACTTTCTTATAAAAATTAACGACCAACAACTGATCACAAGTGCAAAATTTTAGTAAACTTAAACTGCATGAATACGGTGCTTACCTTTGATGAGTTTTATATACCAATTTTAAACGCAAGTTAATGTTAGACATCTTAAATAACAATGTGTTATTTATATGCCTATTAAATCTTATGACTTCAAAAAGCTAATTGTTGGTTCTGAAAGCTCTTCAACCTGTCTTTGATTTTGCCTTTTACATTTTTTTTTATTCAAGCATCACTGCTAGAAACGCAAATACATTTCAATCCTAGTATCTATGAAGAGTTATTTTGTAGATTATACTTATTTAGGTGTGAAGGTTTTGTTGAAATACCTTAATAATTGTGCAAGACAACTGTGTGAACATTGTATATGAATTGCATGTAGTAGAGACCCAAACATGCAATAAAAATGGACCAAGATGATAGTTCATTAGTGAGGTAACAAATGAATACACTTGTCCTAGTCCTTGTATCACGTTTTTGTTTATGGCTGTTAATCCTGTTATTTAAGTTCGAATTATTCTAGCTGTTTCTTAACAACACAAAATGGTTAGATTTTTTCAAATTTATCTATACAAATTTTCGAAACACTTTCTTCTGTCAATTATATAAACATTGGTCATTTCATCATTTTAGGCTAATCATATATATCAACGATATTAGGTCATGATAAAGACAAAAGTAACAGACAAGCTTCTCTACAGAACTGATTTTCAATCATATAAAACAATAATCTTGTATTCCCGTCAATTAATCATATTAGTTTACTTTGACCACTTCACATAGATTCATTTATATCTATATGATAACAGCTTGAAATAGATATACTCTAAGCGGGTACTCTGCGGATGAAGTCATCAAGAAAAATACAAATGTACAGCTTCATAAGAGCTCAAACTTCTTGAAAAAGAGAAAAGAAAGATACCAATGGGACATCTAAACTCATAAGTTGAATAATAAACTGCCAAAGCTTTGGATGCAAAGACAAACGGGCAAACATCCTTACACAAAACACAACATAGAAAACTACAGACTGCAAATTGAAGAAAGGATTATGAAGAAAAAGCTTACCTACAAGTGTAGCTGCTAGAACAAATGAAAGTTTCTGATGTGCTAATCAATGCAAGTGACTGCCCTACATTGAAAACATACCTTGAGTAAGACTAATAAAATAGGGGTAATAAAATAATAAACCATGTGATATTTGAAGAAACTCCCTGGTACAAATATAGATTGTAAAAATAGTGACTGTTATTTCCACCATCTGTTATGTTATATGTTATCAGATACTTGTTAATCTTAGTAATACAGACTTAACACAATTTTTAAGTTCTTTTATCCTGTTGTTGATCTTGACAATGCATATTTAGTAACAATGTAGATATGTGAGTCGATTTCTGTCTCAAAAAGAATGATAAGACATATTCTTTTAACTTCAAAACCTTTTTAATTTTTTTTATTTCAGTCAATTTATTGACATTAACAGTTGTTTTATTCCGCAATTTACTCGGTTGTTTTACAATGAGAATGAAAATGTAGCATAAAAAATAATTTGATCACCACTCATTCAAACCGTTCCGAATTAGATCGATTCTACTAAAATTACTTCCAATTTGTTTTGAGTACTGACATAGTCACATCGTTGTGTATGAGAGAAGCAACTCGTATTAGTAGTACATCCATAGAGAAAAATCCGAAAGAATAAAGAATAAAACTGTAGTAATGGACCCACATACAGAAAAAATAGCAAAATTTCTATGCTATGTTTCCCTTTATTTTTCCTTATAATTTAGCCTGTGTGATATGTGTATAAAAATAGTTCCCAGTGCTTTCTTTGGTTGATATAATCTTTGGAACAAAATCGATCGTATAGTTCAGTTTTGTAGGTAAGAAAATACAAAAGAAAATCATATTTCCGAAACACAAAAAGATTTGTTTGGTCATTTGATGAATCAATTAAATTAAGATTTCATTTCCTAATCTAAGTTTTTTTAACGAAAAAATTGAAATAAACATTCAAGCAATTGTCGTATTAACTTAGAAAAACCATACAATTTCTGAACCAGGTGTCACAATAAACAAAACCAAATAAAACTACGTATATAATAGTTGGTGAGAAAAAATAGTGTTTGTAATGTATATGCTACCTTCAATTACGCAAGTGATTTATCTACAGAATATACAAACTTCCACAAAAGGTGATCGTTAATAGGATAATGTCCAGAAAACATGCCAAATTTACATGTTTTTTTTATAGATTTTTATGTGTATACTATTGGCAAACGAATAAAATATCAATAATACCTGCAATATCATTCTACCTGTATTCTTCCGTCCTATTGTAGGTTTTTTTAATTTTTAATTTTATATTGTAGAAATAAACCATTCCCCTAAATAAACAGATTAAAATACTATCTATATAAATAACCATTTTAGTTCCTTATACTATTTCTTTCTTATGAAATCAGAGTCTATTGGAAATAAATTTTTGGCAACTCTTATCTGAAATGTAATTCCCCTATCGGTTCAACGTCTGCAAACAAAAAGCATGTGACTTTCTATAACTGTTTTTTTTAATTCCTCATGAATTTAGGAAATAGTTCAATGAGAAAAAGATGAACCTAAGATTATAATCATTGGTCGATTTTGGTATATAGTCTAACACTTCATGGTAGTTACTTACAACTTTTATCAATACCATTAAATTGCTAGTGGACTAACAGTTGCATATGAACCATTTGTCATGTATTAGGTTGTACATCAGTAAGATGATGCATTTAAGTAGACAGTTCAACATAACACTTACAAACAACAGATGACTTATTGGAAAAAGTAGACAACATTCGAAAAAGGAGATCTTCGGAAAAGAAGACGTACGTCAAAAAAAAAAAAAAAAAAAAAACAATGGACAACACGTGATCCATATTCACGAAAAAAAATAGTTTTTAAATTGATATATGATTTTATTTGGTTTATTCATTAATAAATCGTGTTGAGCAGCAAGTTTGCTGCAATTTTGTCAAAATAGGCTACAAAACATCGCTTATGAATTATTCACTAGCATGTGAATAATTCGACCTCATTGAATCCATATGCATGCGACCTTTAATTCAAGTCCTTAGCTAGGATAATGTTGCGCATGAGTTATGCATGTTTAGTTATAAAAAAAAGAAATTGCCAACATTAAAAGCGGAAAAAGGATAAACAATTGATTGACCGATTCGATCTACAAAAGTCGTTCTTATGCAAGAGAAAACGATGATTTGCATATATTTTTTACCTATAATATGACATCAAAAAGACCTTGAAAAATATATTAGCACGATTTCGAAATCTATTGATATGTATAATTTCTCACGTTTCGTAGGATAGGGAGAAATTATTGTATATACGGTACTAGCGTAGTAGTTTTATAAGTTGACGTCACTAGGTATAAGACACATGACTAATTTTATAGCGGGAAATTTTTTCCTGGTATTATCACTTTCTAGTCCGCCGCAGACAGGGCAACATTCAGTAATGGACTCCGGAATATCCAGTACAATTAAAGACGCCATTTCGTTGGAAGCGAAAAATGCCGCTTCTAACCTTCAACAAGATATATTGAATAGCATTTCTACTATAATGGATTCCAGATTATCGTCTTTCCAATCAAACATAAGACAATCTCAACAGGACATTTCACAGTTTCAGATGTACAAAATCGAGCAGACCGTTACTGATAATTACTCATTCAAGAGAAAAGGCAATGAGAACCAGTTCCAACATGAATCCAGGGTACTTTCCAAGCTGAAAGAAGCAGACGTGAACTTAGAAGGGCCAGATTTGAGCGTTGATTCCGTACAAACAGCTAAAGCCAAGATAGTAGAAGGTATTGAATGAGTGAAAGAAAGACAGAAACTTATCAAAATGGCAGATTCTTCAGAACTTGGGTGGAAGGTTGTAAGTGAATATGTGACAAATCCTATCGCCGACGATTCGTAAAAGAAATAATCAGGGCACAAAACAGAGCAGAAAGAAAACAGAAAGCAGAGTAATCCAAGAAAGTTGTCACAAGAAAAACACCATACACAAGAGAGAATGCAGAGAATACCAACTCTTCTTGGAAACCTGGCAGGTGCTTCAACTGTGGAGTAAGAGGCCATTGGACCGACAATTGTCCGGATAAGAAGAAGATAAGTACTTTTAAAACTTTATTTAATTTGCCAATCTTGACTAATAGTATTTGTTCAAATTTCAATGATACCGAACAGAGCTCAATAGAAACTGATGGTCACATGACATTTTATTGCAATGATGTGGTCAATAATAAGGTCAGTTTTAAATCGCCGTTAAATGTCACGGTTGATCAGCCTTCAGGTATTTTCTCACCTGTTGGTCAGTTAAAATGGTTCATTCTGGCTATTCCTACATATTGAATTTTATAGGTAAAATAGTAAAATTTTATGTAGGAGTTCCCAGAATTTTTGTGTAAACAATGGGATTATGTAGGATTATGTTGTAATAACAATAAACTAATTAGATCTAATAAATCAAGGTAAATCCAGATAATTCTTGTAAAAAATAAAGAAAAAAATAAAATTATATCACAATTTGTTATTTCATTTAATAATTTCATAGCACAGTTTATGTAAATAATATTCAAAAGCACAATACGAATTTATAGCTATAATGGCATGCACAAGTAATTCCAATTATTTACAGTAATATATACAAGTAAATAATATCATTTGAAATATCAATGTTAAATCAATCGTTAAATCAAAGCACTACAGTTTGTTACACTAAACAAAGCACCAAAAGTATCCTAAATTGACATTATTCATAGCACTCACATAGTAATACATTGAACATGATTGAACATATAAAATAATACAGAGTCTTAATCAATGTGCAGGAGATGAAAAGCAGCATCGCCATACTCGACTTGAGTAAGTTCATCATTCTGTAACCTTATTTGCAGTGTTTACAGTCTGTCATCTATTTTCCTGTACTTCCTCTTTCTTGGGATATGCTTCCCGTCAGCTATGTACTGGCTTCTTCTTGTCGCCACAAACTAATCATACTGAAGATGTTTGGGTGAGCTGCCTTTACTAACTTCTTTAGCTTACTATGCCAACCTTCTAAATGGTTTGTTGTTCTAGGACATTCTGCAGCATAGTGATTCCACAGACTTTGGTTGTTCTCTACTCAGTAGCTGGTAACATAGTCAGTAAAGGTAAGTGTTGGTGTAGTAGTATCTGAATCGTCGCTGTCTTCAAGTGCATTAATCCAAACATCTTCAATTAAATTGGGTGGTAAAAGTGACAATACTGCAGCTCTACGAACAAGTTGGTGAATGTCGCCCTTTTCATGGTATTCAGTTTGTAGACCATGCTTCTGTGCATTTCTCCAGATACACTGAGTGTAGTGGAAAAAGCACCCTTTGATGTTGATATCTGGGAAGACTGAAGTTGCTGCATTTCTGATGGCTATTTCATAGGCGAGGAACATCTTGGTTGGTTGAAGTAGGATGTTGAATTGGTAACATAGATCTTTAATAATAGTAAGTAGGCTTGTGTACATCTGCTGATCTTTACCGGGTAGAAAACTGTAAACCAGTGGAAACATAGTACCATCAACTTTGGCGTGGAAAGTGTGCAGCTGGTTGAACAGTGTTGGACAAACATAGAATGTTCTATCACAGTAGATGGTGTCTGCTGCTGCTAGATGATATAGGTTATCTTGGGTACTGAATACAACATTCTCTGTCATTTGTGGAGGTGTAGAATACCAGGCGATGGCAGGCCTTTTTGGGGTTGTAGGGACTGGTGACAATATCCCTATTGAATACAACCCCAATTTGTTCCCCTTTGTACTTAGTTGGTGTGAGTACATGTCCAACTACGCTGTCTCTTGCCTCGGTTTGCGTGATGGTGGTTTGTTGGTTTTGGGTAGCAGGTACAACGGCTGTTTTGTTTGCCATCCACTGGTCGTAACGCTTGGCGTCCCTTCTCCTGGTGGATGGTGGTTAACTCTTTTTCAGGGCCGGCTTGGGTTTACTGGAGAATGCCTCTTGTTTCTTAGCCTTGGTCCACGTCAACTGTACTGTCACCTGGTCAGTACTTGTCGAGAACTTCCAGACAGGTTCTTTACCAGACAACTTCATGGCTGCTAACAAAGCATTCAATTCTTTAGGGATATCCATGATGATTTGTTCAAAAAGTGAGTAGTGTTAAGCTGTGATCAGCACGAGTACATGAACGACGATGATAAATCATTATTACAGGAAAAATCTAGATACTTATAGTAATGCTTAATTATTTGGTAGAGCTTGTGGTGTTCAGTTAAGACACTGAGCACAAGTTAGTAGTGTTCAAAGCTAATCAAAGATCAAAGTCATTTGGTTTTGCTTAATCTATTAGGCCAATGTATACACTTATCTAAGATAATTAAGTACTTTTGATATTATATTCATTTTTAAAAATCATAATTTGTTAAAATAATGAAATTAATAAAAAAAAAAATTAAAATACGGTTTTTTTCAGACTTTCCAGAATTTGAAATGCTTTCACTACTTTTTCTTTTATTTTTATTTTTTATTTTTTCAATGCTTTTACTGCCTTTTCTTTCAATTAGTTTAATTTTTTTTTAGAAATTCCATGGTATTAAAATACTTAAAATTATTACTTCATGCATGTTTTCAAACAAAAAAGTCTCATTTTTTACATCTAAATATTATTTATATTTAATTTCCACAGGTAAATTAACCTTTGTTCTTCCACTAATCCCCCACGTAGGAATAGTCAGAATAGTAAAATACAAAATGTAGGAATAACCAGAAGACACCGTTAAAATATAAATTAGCTGAATAGAAATAAATTACAAGCAAAACACATATTTTTGATGTTATCGAAAACGGATACAAGATACCTTTCAAGACAGAACCAAGATCAGAATTGTTGAAGAATAACAGATCCTCACTTGATAATCCAAAATTTGTTAAAGATGAAATAAGAAAAATGATTGAGAAAAATGTATTTCAGAAGTAAAAGAAAGGCCTTTTGTTGTAAACCCTCTCACAGTTGCTTACAATAAGAACAAACCTAGACTGGTTTTAGATTGTCGGCATTTGAACCCCCATCTTTTTAAATTTAGATTTAAGTGCGAAGATACAGAAAAGGCACGAGACCTTTTTAAAAAGGTTATTTTCTATTTAGCTATGATTTGAAATCGGCGTATCACCATATTGAGATCACAGAAATACACAGGTCTTTTCTTGGTTTTGCATTTGTTTTCGACGGTATTATGCGTTATTTTGTGTTTAATGTATTGCCATTTGGTATCGCAACAGCTGGGTATATATTTACCAAAATGCTAAGAGAAGTTGTCAAACACACGAGAACAGAAGATAAACGTGTCATCATGTTTTTAGATGACGGTCTCGGAGGAGACAATGATTTTGGAAATTGTATGAATAGTGGTTTTGATGTTAAAAATACACTCGAAAGATTAGGATTTTTAATAGCTCATGAGAAATGTCATTGGTTACCTAGTCAGAGTATGGATTGATTAGATTACACATGTGATACCAAAATAGATAGAGTTTTTATTAAGGAAGAAAGAATTGAGAAAGCCGACAATAGTATTCGCAAATTATGCAGAGAAACTACAAACGGTAGATTGTTATTCAGTGCTAGATTTTTAGCCAGTATTTTGGGTCAAATAATTTCCAGGATGATTGTTATTGGTGACATGGTGAGATTGCACACCAGATACTTGTATGATTGTATCATGGGACGAGCAAGTTCGGATGCTCCTGTAAAGATGAATCCTGATGCTTTCACAGAAAATTTATTCTGGGATAGCTCGCTCTGAAAATTAAACGAGCAGGGTGTTGAAATTTGCAGAGTTAATCATGATTTTGTGTCAAATTTTGACATTTTTTGTGACGCCTCTGATGTAGGCTTCTGTGGTTATTTATCCACTCAGTGTAGCGTTGTAACTTGTGTTGACAACAGTAAAATGTCAAGTAATTGGACAAGTGATGAAAAGTTGGAAAGTTCAACGTGACGCGAATTAGAATGCGCAAGACGAGTATTATGCATTTTAATTTAGCTTAGATAACAAGTCGGTTACTAGTAGCATTAATTCGGACAATAAAAACAATCCACATATACTAAAGGTCGGCAGTAAGAAAAGCATACAACAAAACATAGCAGTAGATATTCACAATATTTGCATTACTTTAAATTCTGAATGGCTACCAAGGGCAGACAATCAATACGCAGACAAATTGAGCAGAAACACTGATAACGACGATTGGTGTATTCATGGCGAATTGATTAATTATTTCAATGGTACATGGGAACCATATAGCATTGACAGGTTCACTTCTCATTATAATACACAATGCACACGTTTCAACTCAAAACATTGGTGCCCAGGTTCAGAAGGCATAGACGCATTCTCTCAAAATTGGGGTAACGACACCGTCTCTTGTTCCTATGGTTTTACAAAAAAATCAGCATGACGAGACTGCATGTACCTTAGTTATTCCTGAATGGAAAGCGGTCCGTTTTGGACGCTAATTTACACATCAAAAGGTATAGCACATTATATACAAGACATATAATATTTGTCTGGAAAAAGGGTGATAGTGAAAGGAGCAGGCAAAAACGGAGTATTCGTAAAATTGCCAATGAAATTTAGAATGCCAGCTTTGAAAATAGATTTTTAATTATACAATTATTATTTGCGGGTGTGAACCTTAGACGAAACGTTGAAGCTGCTATATGGTCATTTTAATAAATTTTTTGTTTACAAAACTTTGAATTTTTCGAAAAACTAGGGATTTTCTTACCCCAGGAGTAAATTACCTTAGCCGTATTTAGCACAACTTTTTTGAATTTTGGGTCCTCAATGCTCTTCAACTTTGTATTTATTTGGCTTTTTGAACTATTTTGATCTGAGCGTCACTGATGAGTCTTATGTAGACGAAACGCGCGTCTGGCGTATAAAATTATAATCCTGGTACTTTTGATAACTATTAGCAGAGAGTGGCGTTTCAGAAAACTGTAACATTTACAACTTAGCTGGAGAGATGGCTACATTCCTTGTTGATTCGAGAAGTGAGAATATCTGTAAAAAGTACTATTCAAGTTTTAATAGATGGAAGAAAGTCGCAATCGAAATCTGTTGAAATGAATTGCCTGCCGATCCTGTTCATATATCACTTTACATTACAAATTTGATAGATGAACAATGTTCTCCAAGTGTTGTAAATTCAGCTGTATATTCAATCAAATGGGTCCATGATCTTAACGATTTTAATGATTTGACAGAAAATTCATTTGTAAAATACCTTTTAGAATCCGCTAAAAGACGTAATGGTAGGCTTGTAAACAAAAAGGATCCAGTTAACAATGACATGTTGATTGATTTATGCTCTATGTACTCAGATAGTTCAGATTTACTTATAGGGAGGGATCTCACTATGATTTTGTTGTCTTATTCAGGTTCGATGAGATTAGTAATTTAAGATGCAAAGATGTTAGTATTTTCGAAGATCATTTAAAACTTTTTATTTCTCATAGCAAAACGGATCAATCTAGACAAGGGAACGAAATTCTTATTTCTAAAGGTATCACTATCGCTTGTCCAGTTAACATGTATTTACGATATTTGTGTTTAGCTTGTTTAGACGCACAATCTGAACAATTCATATTTAGACCTATTTTTAGATCCAATGGCGTAGCCAGACTTATATATAAGAATAAACCTATTAGCTACACTGCAGCTAAAGAAAACATTGTAAACAGACTTAAGCTGGTAGCCACCAGTTTAAATCTTGGTCTTCATTCCTTACGATCGGGTGGTAATTCTAATGTAAATAAAAGATACATAAAGCGACATGGGAGGTGGAAGACAGATTTTGTCAAAGATGTTTATATCGAAGATACTTTAGAAAAGAGAATTTCAGTCTCACAAAAATTGGGTCTTTGATATATTTTTACTACACTCCAAACCTTTCTTTGGTATTTCCATGCTTGCTGGGCTATCGGCAACACTATATATATTGTATATTATCGCTTTCGAGCCCGCCTCAGATAGGGCAACATTCAAGTTCAATTAATATTAGGAATATATTTTGATACATGCATTTATATATATTTTTCAAAACAACATATACGTCCGAGTATGTCTCGTGAGATGACTTGTCGCATGGGGTCGGACCCAGGTTTCCGGTTTATCCCATTAATGGGTTTTGTTTGGTTGTTCCTGGCTGGCGAGGTCGTTGATGATCGAGTTATTTATGTATTTAGTTAATATTCAGTTTACATGCATGTCAGCTATATTATAGCTCTCGTTCGTAAAATGTTTACTTTTTCTAGCTAAGTTGTACTTAATAGTATATTTCAAGGTTTTGTTATTAGGAGTATTTGTTGTTATTGCTTTTTTTTATAAATTTATATATATATTTTAAGATACATGTATGTAAATAAATTAATAAATTCCGTTGTCCACTATGCTTGCTGGGCTATCGGCAACACTATATATATTGTATTAATTCATGCCTTATAATAGATATGAGCGTATAGGGTATACCTATATTTATGATACTATATAATTATATAAGGATACTATTAATTTCAGCAGTATATGAAGGTCACCTTGATAGTTTATTAGATGACGTCTCGATTAAAATAAACACGTAGCTTTGATACATGTATCGATCCCATGCATCGTAAATTGTTTATTTTAGATTTGTTTTATAATTGGGATTTACGTTTTGATATGTTACAAATCAAGTATGAGAATGTTTCGCTGTACACGCTTTTGACAGGAAATGATACTTTAAATACGATTCCGAAGACTTCAAGTATTGGATAATGTAGTTCGCAAACACGCAAAAGTTGGGGAAAAAATCAGCGTGAAGTTGCAAGAACAAGCTTTTCTTATTATTCTAATTATAGCGATACTATTATCTCATTTTTGGAAGCCAGTTTAGAATTTTTAAAAGTCTATCCAACAAACCCGAAATCATTTTTCGTTATGTTTTGAAATGTTTCATTAGCAAGCTTTTAATTTATCAATGTTTACAAAACCTTCCCACTGTTATCTATTGTTTGATATAATCGTGAGAACAAAATCTATCTTATAGTTTAGTTTTGTAGGTTAGATGGTACAAAAGAAAATCATATTTCCCTAACACAAAAAGGCTTGTTGGTCATTGATGAATATATAAAAATGTAGATTTCATTTCCAAATGTAAGTTTTCTTGACAAAAAAAACCATTCTAACAACTGTCGTATTGCTTTAGACAATTTATGAACCAGATGTCACAATATACAAAACCAAAAAAAAAACTTCGTATATAATAGTTGGTGAGAAAATATCGTGTTTGTTATGTATATGCTACCTTTATTGACGAAAGTTAATTTTCTACCGAATATACAAAAAAAAATGTTTTTACAGAAAACATGCAAAATTTACATGTCCTTTTTTAGATTTATATGTGTATACTATTGGCAACTACAAAATGGAAAAAAATAACGTATAAGGTAAACAAAAATATAAAAATAAATCAAAGGAATTAAAACTGTTAAAAAAAGAAAATTAAACACACACACACACACACACACACACACACACACACACACACACACACACACACACACCAATCACACACAATGTATATAATAAATGATTTAAAAAAAACACGCATAATATATCAATAATACCTGTATTATCTTTCTACCTGTATTCTTCCGTCCTAGTATAGGTTCTATAAATTGGAGTTATATAAGTACTGTAGATATAAACCTATCCCCCAAAATACACAGGTTAATATATTATGTATATAATATATCCATTTTAGTTCCTCAATCTATTTCTGTCTTTTGGATCAAAGTCTATTAGAAATTTTTGGAAATCCTTATCTGAATTGTATAATTCCCCGATTGGTTCAACGCCTCGTAACAAAAGGTGTGGAAATTTATTAAACTTATTTTTTGGGAATACCTTATGAATGATATTGAATACGCACCTGAGCTACATTCCACAATTTTAGGTATTCTTAACTATTATTTTGTATTAAGTTTTAAAAAAACGACAGTAAATCTATATCAGAACTATCCTGATCTGTTTTAATTAAATATATTTTATATGGTTCCCGGATGATTCGTAGTATGAAACAGTTTTTTTCTGTTCAAAGCAACGATCAAAATGTGCCAACAAATTTTAGATATTAATTAATTTTAAAAGATTCTTTGAAGTATTCTGCAGTCATCAAAAGCTCTTTCACTTTCATTTGATACTAAAACTATTCAAACAGATTTCACTCATTTATAAAGGTACGGTTATGCTTTAAAACTATGCTGTTTAAGATATGCTTTCTTTTTTCTGACCAGAGTATTGGTTCTATATCTTATGAAATAAAAACTTTTTTATGTGCGTACGAAAATATAGTGTGTGTAACCTGATAAAAGAGTAGGTTCAGTATGACCCCTTTTTGGCCACAAAATATAGCAGTGTTAGAAAATTTTGAAAATATAATCTTAAAGCTATTTTTTGGAAAGTAAAATGCTTCTGCTACATAAATATGAGCTGTTTTTGACAAAACAATGCACAAATATCGCGTTCTAGCATCATTAAGTCATGCTTAATTACTGAAATCTTCAAAATTTTAGCATTTTGGTTAATTTTTAGACGGTTTCCGTCTAAAATGAAAGTGGCCGCATTCGTGTTCATTCATAATGTTGAAATGTTAGTTGTATTTGATGATAATACAAAACATATATAAAGGTTGAAGATAAACACGGATGTGGCCACTTTCATGTTTGACAAAAAAACATCTGAAAAGTGATGTGTTTTGGCATATTTGATAGATTTTTCATATTTAAGCTTGAATCAGAGCGTTTTTAATGACTAAATAATTTCAAATCTTTCACATAAACTAATTGAATCAATTCAAATAGACACTTAAGTGTTTAAAAAGTGTCCGAAATCTTTCGTTAGATGAACCGGAAATTTGAGGCCAAAATCGGCCCTTACCGGACCTACTCCTTTACATAAATACATTAAATGTTATAAAAAATATTTTGGTTACACCAACTTAGAAATCTGTTATTATGTTTATTCTAAATGCTCTGTTAGAATTGTTAAAAAAGGGTAATAAAAGTGTTTACCCACTGAACCATGTAAATATTTACCCTGATAGATGATAATTGTGTACTCCAGACGAACGTTTAATATACAAACGACTGAATGACGAGCGAATAAAAACGTTAATAGGGCGAGTAAAGTAAGAAGTTGAATAGTATTGAGAATCCATAATTTCGGACGGTTTTGCCCAAAACAGCTCAGGACATATCTTCATGAGGTAAAACAAATCCTAAGTAATTCTAACAGTTAAAAGTTTTGTAAACGATTAATTATAATTTTTACTTTTAAGTATAGCAATAATATTTCATGACAACACAAGGACTACCAGATCGGTGATACATTATACCACCGGGGAACAAAACTTACAGTTGTTGTTACTGTTAGAATTTTAAAAAAAGATACCAGGGTTACGATCTTGTACGCATCGCCCGTTGTCTACAAAACTCATCAAATAAAAAAAGTGTAAAGGTAAAAAAAAAGTTGATGAACATTATAAACAGTAACTCCAAATGGGAAACAAATATGCATATTTATCATAAGTTATTCCAGATTCTGTTTATTTTGCGAACAGATAACGTCCAGTTTCATAGTCAACAGTTGAATAAAAAAAATATAGATTTATGTGTAGATATTAATAGTTAAACAAATCATCTTGTGAAATTAAGTACCCGGTAAAGGAATCAGAACGAGACCAAAAGATTGTCTAATTAAAAGAGAAATAGAAAATACCAAAGAGACACACAAAACTCAACAGGGCATTCAAAATTAATAAGGACATTCAGAACTCATGCTATTTATAATAACACATACGTTTTTACTAATGTGCATGTATGACCTTTATAACAACGGTTTATTTAGATAGACAACGTATTTTAATGTAAAAAAATTCGGTACATAATCGTATTGCGTGATGACTTAAAATAGTTTCGTTAACGTTGGTTATGGAACTTTCACTGTAGGTAGACTAGTAGATCGCGGAAAGTGGTTGTTTCCAACCATATTATGCTGATTGAAAATGGCAGACATCTAAAACATTGTTCAAACATGTTTCTCTGAACCACTTTCAGTGTACATTTAATTTTCATGTATTGTTAGTTATTCCACTGATAGTAATTCCATAACATCCCAGTATAAACGACTAACAACATAGAAACGAACTATTTAATAACATCTGCCATATTCCTAACTTGGTACAGGACATTTTAAGAACAAATAGTGGATTTAACCTGGTGTTATGGCTAGCCAAACCTCCCGCTTTATGACCATGTTTCAAATTCAGCAAAGGTTGAAATACAGCACAAACACGCGAAAAAACAATTATCAGTGGGAAATGTAAAAACAAATACTATTATAGTCGACACAACATGCAAACAATAACGAATATATGCCATCAACGACAAACACTATAGGATATCAAAAACAGTGACGTGCTTACGTTATTTACATGCGATCTCGAACTTTATACAATTATTTTCACAATACTCGTCCAAACGATTTTCGTGACAATGAAGGTATTGAAAGGTAGAACTACAAACAATATGACATAACACTATTCAACCGACACCGTAACAGAAACAGCAAAAGAAAATACATTAATGTTTGATGTACAAAATGACATTTAAAACTCAATAGGACATTTAAAACTCATGTTATTTGTAAGAAAATCAATGGTGTTTATGACCTATTCAAATGTACAATGAATTTAAATGGAAGGAAATTATGGTTCAGAATTGTATTGCATGTTGGCTAAAAATAGTTTCATATGCTCTTTCACTGCAGGTACACTCGCAGATCGAGAAAAGGGATGTCATTCGTTCGGAATTTGTGCTGCAGGATTGTTATAGTTTTCACTATCAAAACTTTCAATTTGATGCAATATTTTACTAAACATGGAGATTTAATTTTACCCTTTCCATGTATTTGTTCAAAAGTATATACTTTATATGTTGGATACAGATTATTAGCACAATTTAATTATTTTGTATTGATTAGAATCACATAGCATAAATATTTAAGTCTCAAATTATTATTACAGTAATTTATAGTTCAGTATAAACCAAACGGAGAAAACACGATTTTATAATCAAATGTTTTAAAAATTAACATAACAAGATTTGGCACGTTTAAGGTTGCTACTTACCTAATATATGTATACACGAAATAAGGAGGAAATAAAATCCTTCCTTATTACACACGCACAGAATTCTTTAATTCTTTACCATAAAAAATAGGTTTTTTTTTAAAGAGACTTTAAATGCATTGTTATGATTGTTAGAGTTGCGACCTATCTAGGTCTAATCCAATCATCATACAAAACAAACAGGTGAAATGTATTTTCAGAGAAGAGATTTCCCGAAACTATTCTTGTACATAGTTTTTAAATGTCTGAAATAGATGAACATTGTATATTGAGGGTATTTATGCTATTGCAAGACAGTAGTTTATTAATAGCAACATTAAACGGCATTAATTTAAGAAATTTCACGATTTGTTTAATACAATTATCAATGATAAACTATATGTAACTCTTGGTGTAATACCAATAAAAAGCTAATGTTTTGTCATATGTTTATTTTATATTTGGGATTGTTATAAAACCTCGCATTTTGCCCCACAATAAGCTATTCACTCCTCTTTATTTATAAAAAAAAAATGATGAAATTGATGAGTGGAAGTCATTTTCAAGAGATAAAGAAAATGTGAGTCCTGATAAATTGATGCATTACTATTTGTCTTCTTAAGAGATCTGGAGATCGAAATACGTAAGACACAGCAGTATACTGTATGCTGATCTCTAAATATTTATCTGTTTGATTGTTTTATGTGTTTTTTGACAGACTGTACAAAACTACCATGGGTAGTCGATGTCGTTAAAAATCACCCTCGTCACTGCGTTATTGGTTTAAGTCTCAATGGTGTATAACCAAAATATCTATTTATTCATCACCATATGCATGTTTTATTGTTGAAACGGTTTTCATTTAGAAGAAAAGTTTTCAGCTAAACTTATACAGTATATAAAAAACAAGGGTTGGACCAATAATTGAAAGCCTAGTGCTGTAAGCATTTATAATCATGAATCACCTAAATGAAGGAAAATCTAATGATTTAAGCATTAGGCAAGTTTAAATTCAGATGTTACATATTCTGACAGCACTTTTGGAAAAGAAGATCCTCGCCAACTTTGGATTTTACGTTATTGAAGGTCATGGCCGTAGAAGCTATGAATAGACCGAAATCAATTTTAACCTAGTCTATGACAATTCAATCAGAGATATGACATTTCATTTTATCACCTACTTATTGTTTGTTAATTACTTATTTATGCAACTGTTAACGTTGAACTGCAAATTTTGAAAATAACTTTCTAAAGGGGTGACATTATTCATCTCTTTGCCTAAAGGGGTAAATTCCCTTATGGCAATTTCTTTTGGTTGCTGTTTTATTGCATACACCCCACATACCATTTGAATTTACCCTGTAGTAAAGGGGACAAGGCATCACAAATGGTGTAGTCGCTTACAAAGAGAAAACTAGAACGGGACAGGACGAAGCTCCAATACACGGAACTTTTTCGTGTCATTTGTGATACACGGTTAAAAAAGTCACAGTTTGCGTTAAACTTTCGACCTCAAATAAAGGCAACAGAAGTTTACCGGTGTTCACAAGACTAAAATCGATTGAGAACAAACAAATCCGGGTTACAAACCAAAACCGAGGGAAATGCATCAACTATTAAAGGAAAACGACGGAACAACAGGAACACTGAAGTGTAACAAAAACAAACGCACGCCAACACACATAGAAACAAACCATTTGATAACAACTGTCAAATTCATGACTTGGTACAGGGTATTTGAAGAAGAATGGTGGATTGAACCTGTTTTAATGGCATTCCAAACCTCCCGCTTTATGAGAATGAGAATAAATTTCGCTAAAACACTACGTGACAGAATTGCAGCACAAACACACGAAAGAGCATTCATAACAGAGAAATTCACATACAAATAATATAATAGTCGACACAACATACAAACCGTTAGACACCACAGGGTATCAAAAACAGTGACGTGCTTACGTAACTAACATACAATCTCGAGCCAATTATTGTCACAATATCCATCCAAACAATTTTCATGACAATTATGATATGGAAAGGCAATTTTATAATTATTTGGACTACAAACGATACGATATAACAGATTATCCTACCAATACCACAATAGAAACATAAAACATAAATCCATGAATGTTGAATGTACAAAACAAAGAGACACGCCGCACAGCAATGTAAATTTATATTCAGTATAAGTCATTTCGAGAATATGACAACGATGATATTGAAAAGCAATTTTATAATTATTTTGACAACAAACCATACGACATAACACATAATTATACCGAAACCATATCAAAAACATCAAAAATAAATATCTGAATATTGGATGTACAAAATACTGGGACACGTCGTATAGCAATGTACATTCACTCTCTGTATAGGAGTAATTTTCGGGAATAGGTCACTTTCAGTACTTAGCAGACAGACGACATAGATGTAAAACCACAATCTAAAACGTGGTAAAAATGTCAAAGGTTAGTTTTGGACACATCTTTTAGATCAACTAATTCGTGATGGTGTCCATAAAATTTACGGATTTTCATTTTTAATATCCTCCTCATAATTCTAATTGAGCAGTTTCTACGTAAGGAGCACACTCTCATATATAAAGTTGGTATAGTGCAGAGAAATGAGAAATTGATAATTGGGAAGTTGAAAACATCCTGTTTGACATAGGTTTTAGCGTGATGTCGTCCATCTGCTAGAAGGGGTGCACAATTATCACCCATTAGAATACCGACTGATGTTGAAACATCAATCCACCAACAAAAAATTATATCGTCGATTAAAAAGTCCATCATTTTGATGATATCCTGTATTTTCTGATAGAATCAGCATGGTTCTTCACAAAATCAAAAAAAATTATAACCCAAAACAAGAAATTGATATTTACGATTACCATTTTATAGTTAAAGCTCTTTTTAATGAGATCGCGAGGCTGACATTTCAATTGAGCATAGGGAATAGTAGTGTTAAGCGTAGAAATATTGAGGTAAATTGAGAATGGAAATTGAGAAGCTCTTAATGTTGCTTCAAAATTGCAGATTTTTAGAATTAGGAGAATCCATATCTGATAAACACCACTTTTTGAATGTATCTCATCATAATATTTTTGAAGGCCATCTTTAACTGTAACAAAAAAAGTAGTCAACACTTAAGAAAGATGTTTAGTCGAACATCCTGATGATACAGCTATGTATCGTTCTTTATACGGAGTTTTATGAAGTTTTGGTATCCAGTATATAAAGACGGTAGATTTTCTTCGTTTTTTTTTATGTTTATACCAAATGATGCAAATTAATGATTTTGTAAAATTTCATACTTTGTAAATGATGTTAAAGAACATGTTGGATTACCAGTTGTGCTGTTAATATTAAGCTCTTCTGTGTGGCATAACATACGGCGATAGTATTATAAGAGGCTTTAACTGCAGAAACAAGGGCATATTTGTCATGCAAAGATGAAAAAGCATCAACAATAGATATATGGGTTAGAAACACTTGTGTTCATAGAACATCGTAGATTCTGAATTCGCTTCTGAATGCATGATCGAATAGCGTTGATTCAATCAGACAAAGTGTCAAGTTCTGGTTCGTTTGGTTGGCGTTTTGTTAATTTTATATAATAGTCCTCAACTGCATCTATCAGGAACCTGAAGTTCTTTTCCAGTTGATGAAGTGGGGAATTCTATATTTTGTCCTTTGGCTAACAACTCTCTTAGTTGTTTATTGGTAACGATGCCAAGGTCACCAGTAACAACATGACCAGCTGAACCTTTATTGTATTTTGACAATGCACATGGGCAATCCATAGGTTTGGATATCTCATCTTTGATGTTAAAGGCCTCTTAAACTTTCTTATTTTTGACAATCCTGGATGCAATAGACCTGGTGTAAGTAAATGAAATTACAGGTGTAGCTTTATTTTTGAAGTATAGATCCCCGGAGTATCTTGTTTCATTTTTTTTTAGTAAAAACCCATTACTGCGTATAAGTGAAACTAAGATAAGTAATATAAGCATTTGAAAGTCGTGTTGTTTAACTCGGAAATTTTTTTAAATCATGCATGTAAAACAAATAACCAAAATAACCAAAGGAAGTTAAAGTACGTAAATTTCTGGCAAAAAGAGGAAAACACAAAATTTGTCCTCGATCTACTTCATTTCACTTCATGCTATATCTAATTACTCTCTGGATAAGTTATAACTTAAACATTGTTCTGATTTATACGTCCTATAAATATTATTATTGTCAATTAACATGAATTTATAAACAAGATAAAGTCAAGAATAGACAAAACCCTACATATTTTTAAAATGAGACTAAATTTCAAAACAATTACATACACAGGTTCTTTGATTTTTGAGTTTTTATATCGGTAATTTCCTATTGAAAATATATACTTTGGTCGAATTAAAACAATGAAATAATCACAAAAAAATAGAAATAAACAACAACAAAAAATCTGACGAATGTCAAAGCAGGACAAGGATTGTAAAATCCAATCCCCGTCACTTTTTTTGATTGATCTTAAATAAAATGGTTTAAATCACAAAAACAAATTAAAAAAAGACTTTTTTTATATTGAAATACCAAGTGTGGTTTTCAAAAAGAATATAAGTAGTAACGAAATATAGCACATCTAGATATATATACAGGTAAACATACAATGTCAATCATCGTTCCGTTTACTACTATTGTCATTTGTTCTGGTATGTATAACTCAGACTTTTAAATTTAATTAAAACATTCATGGAAATTCCCATTACTATTTTTTGAATTACCTGAAAGTTTTCAAATTGATAAAAAAAAAGGCAGAACATTCCAATGAACTTATAACAAGACCATAAGTAGAAGAATAGGCAGACAAAGTTATGCAAAGAATGGTCTACAAAACACGACAAAAAAACGACTTAAGACTGAGTAACATAATCCAATCCAAAATCATCAGGTGCTTCGGTTTGAATTTACGACTCTTTTACCATCATTTTGATTTAAATAGAATGTGTAGCATTTACACTTTCAAAAAATGAAATCTATTAAACTTAATTGAAATAGATGGAAATGTGTTTTGAATGAACGCATAAGACTACAATCGATGCCTATAACAAACTTAATATTGTGAAAACGTTTTTGCTATATTGTTTCAAAGTCTCAAACGTTGTGGTAGCATCAGCAGTATAGGTACACAGTTGAAATTTTGTAAAATTTATTTAAACAAGTGGCTCTATATTTCAAAACATGATTCGCAAATGTGACATATAAGACAACTATTTACTGCAGCACAAAAAAGAGGTATGTTTTTTATTCATATGTAGCATATTTTATCAATAAAGGGTGGGGGAGAGAAGAAAACATATGAAGGAAAATAAACGAATGATATCGATTTCAGTTTCACAATTTACCTTTTTTTTAAGGAACAAGGACATCAAAATAAAAAGGAGACAAAACAAAAAAAGATACTGAAACATACACACAAAAAAAAACACTTAAAAAAACTCATTTACCACCTTTTTGTTCTATGAATTATGCAACTGTATTTGTAAAATGAGTTGAGATGTTTTAAATTTCAATGAACGTAATCGATCAGTAGCTAGGAAAATATTATTATTTCGTTACCACAGATACACGATCTTTGATTATAATTTTTATGAGTACTCCACTTGACTATTTCTTTTTCTAAGAAAATATCTGTACAAAGTCAAAAATATGACAGCTGTAAGTTATTCGTTTGATGTGTTTGAGCTTTTGTTCCATTTGATTAGTGACTTTACGTTTTGAATTTTTCTTGGTATTTTTGTTTTTCTAATTTTTGTTATACAACTAGACATGTATGGCAGTTTGTTAATAAAGATGCCTGGTCTTGCGAGATTGTTGATACAAACAATTTGGCATAGCGCAAAATCCTGCTTTTTCAGCATCTGTACAACTAAACGAATTCTTTTCAAATTATAAACCTAACGGTCCTGATATTTCAGTTATTAGTTCTAACAAGTCATATGCCAGTTTTTTTAATCCGTGTTGCCAATTTTCCCTATTTATTTTCTCATGAATTTTAAAACCTACGATGACAAATAAAATGTGTAAGTCAATCATATAAAAATAATAATAACAATGTTACCTCTCTAGTCCAAATAATTAGTAGAAAGCGTTTATATCTTCCTCAAAATTTACAGGTTTTCAAGCGGATGAACGTTACTGTGTTTTGGAAATGTAGGTTTTACATTAGAGGAAACATTCACAAGTGTGGGTTTTTCCTTGATTAACTATATATCATAGAAAAACACAAAATAATACAATAACATTACAAGAGAGACAGATAAGAATAAGCAATGTTGCTTGCTTCTGGATATTACTTGTGTATACCATGTATAATGTATTCTATTATATTTTATGATTTATTTCATAGTAAAAAAAAAAGTTTAAATCAACGTGAAGGCCGTACGGTTGGTTGCCTTTAACAATGTTTAATTGCTGAAACCCACTTCATTTGAACTTTGATGGATAGTTGTCTCATTAGTAATCATACCACATCTTCTTATTTTTGTATAAAAAGAAAGCTCACAGAAATATATTCCAAACAAGATACCTTTAATAAAAAGAAATAACACACTATAAAAAATGGGGCTAAATAGATGTCATAAATCAATGTTTGTCTATATATATAGAATCAGAACGTGTTGAAAACAGCTATGATCTTACCTTTCATTTTCCAATCATAGCTTTACAATTGGGAATAATATATAATATAATACTGGCCTATCCTCTATCAGGTTAACCCAAACAGCTATTGTTATTTCTTATATTATTTTTAGATGTTATGGAAATTCTATTTAAATTAGATATATTTATATTTAGAAAATGCTTGATATGCTATAATAACTAGACTACTTTTTAAGTGGTCGATTGAGATTATTCGGTCTTATACAACTGGTTGGTTAGAAGCATGTGATTTGATTAATGTTGCACGACAAATAACAGATTTCAGAGATTATTACTGTTCGTATCGACCGTGTATTGTGTTAGTGATTACTTTAATAGTTTCATTATGTTAGGAGGGATGAAATCGAAATAAAAGTCTATTGTCATTTCAATGAGAAGATATAACTACAGTCTTCGTGATTTAGAATATAAAAAAAACAACACCGAAAGTAAATGAACAGAGGTTCAGCTTTGTATTTGTATTGCATCTTTACTGAGATAGTTGTATAGATATTGTGTCTTGTTTGTTATCACGACATACGTGATTATATTAGTCTATGGGGCTTTAGATTTGCTAAACATGGTGCCCTGACTTGACACGTACACATTTTGGGCTCATGTTTTCACTTCACCATATTTTTTTTGCTCCCTGAACAAACATTCACAGTACACATTTTATTGCACAGGATTTGCATTTTGTTTCTCAATATCTTTTTGATGAATTTTGAAGTCAAAAATATTCAAAACTCTAAATCATATCACAGACGTTGAATAGTTGAAAAGAAATATTCGGTTCACTTGTTAAAGCGTTTTCAAAACATTATCATGATTATATTTGTTAATGGGTATTTAGCATCGATTGACATTGTATAATAATAACTTTACATATATATATGTTATGGATATCATAGTTAGTATCCTTCCAGTTGAGAAAACGTATTTTACAGAAAAGCAACATTAACTGGAAATAGTTTTGGGAAGTCATAGTACTGATTGCTATGTAGTTTTTGTGAAAGTTAAAATTGAAAAGCGTTTTTCTTACCGTAATTTATTTTATTTTGAAGGTTTTCAAAACTCACTTCACTTCATGTCCTATACAAGTAATGTTATGTCCTCCGCTTTTCAAAAATATTCTAGTTGAACATTTTTGAGACAATAAAACGTTGTTCTGATAAAAATAGTATTGATGCAATCTATGAGTGGAATAGTTTGTGTTTTGATATAAATAGAATGACTGCAATCGATTTTGAGGAACCAATTTTACTGCACAAAATTGATAAATCCAAAATACTAAGCCCATGGTCTGCTTATACCATCAGAGACTGTTAACGGGGCATTAGCTACGAGATATATATAATAAATCTTAAGTTTGATTTTTCTTTTCAATCAATAATGAAAGTGAAATAGTGAAATAACAATTCGCTTTTTGCAGCCAAAAAGGTTCAATTTTGTCAAGTTACGCTATGAAACATTGATAATTTGTTATTCACTTGCAAGTGAATGAGTCGACCTCTTTAAATCCGTATTCATGTGAACTTCAATTTAACCCCTAGCTAGAAATTGACAACGCATGCATTGTACGTGTACTGGTTATTTTAAGAAAAAGAATGTCAACAATGAAAGTGAAACTACGGTAAATCATTTGATTACTAATTCGATGCACATAAAATCATTCTTATACGGTTAAAAACCATGAGAAACATCTATTTTTAATCTATAAAATAAAATCAAACAGACCTATAAAAATCCAATTGCACGTGTTGGTTTAATATATTCATATCTTTATTTATGTTTACATCGCTTATATGGTCATTTGAGGTCAAATCGATAGTTAATTAGATGGCGTCGGTACTCAAATACACACGAAACGAACATATATATTATCTACCCCATGCTCTGTAAACTGTTTATTTTAGACTTTTGATAGTTTGAATAAATGTTTAACATTGTTATAAATCAAATATGAGAATTTGAGTCAAATCGGCGACCATGAATTTGACAGCTAGTGCCCCTTTAATTAAAACATTAACGGGAGCAATTTTATTTCAAGATTTGTATTTGAAATATCAATTTTGTTAGAATGATTCCGGATTACAAAAAGAAGAAATGCCAATATCGTATACAAACGTTGAAATCTGAAATAACCAAAAACAGTTTTAAGATAAAACTAAATCCGGAAAAGAAATCGAGAAAATGAATACCGGAGATCATTACATTTTTTCAAATCAAATCCTTAATTTTGTAAAATCTAAACAATATTTCAAGATTGCACAGTCTGAAATGTGGCACTTTCTTTCCCGATCATGACTAAATTTATATTGAAAGTCTAAGTGAAAAATCTTATAATTATATCAATTATAACATAAAATCACATTATCAATTATCAATTATCAAACGATCATGTTCGCCTTGCAATCACCCTACACACCAATATAAAGTTAACCAATGGCTTATGGTATCTACGAAACAGACCCAACCAAGAAAAAAATATTTGACAAACAAACCGTGAAAATCAGATATACTCTATCAGAAAGACATGATCAAATCGCAGTCATGCTATACAACACATATGCTATCCTTTTGCTCTTATATTAGTATGGATCTGAGAAACGAGCTTTCCCATGACTACATTTTCAACTGCCAAAATTTTATCGTTGGCACCTTTGTCAAAATACTCTCAACAACAACACGTTTTGTGTTGCCCTCTTCGATTTATTTGTATGTTTATTTGAATGTGTAAGTCAGTTTTTGTTAGTATCTTAACAATTTTAAAATTTGGCTACTAGATCCAAGTTATTGTCCCATATTTACCTGTTATGCCTTTTCGGGTTGTTCACCCAATTTTGTCAATAAAACAAATCAAACTGTCAAATAGGTAGGAGTTTCAGCTAGTTGGTTTAATTAAACAATTTCTTAACGTTGATGTTTTATGGACCTTCTCTACCGGAATTAACCTTGGAGCTCAGGATTTATGTTATACCTTTTGAGCTGCCTCTTAACCTTGAAAAATACGATTCTACCAGACAGACTTGTACACTTGACAAGCAATGCATATACTAAAAGGTTTTGGTTTATTGCTAATAGAAGTAAGTTTAAAAAAATACCTTAACTATTGAATCAGGAACATTAGGAAAATGAGGTCAAGTTCAAACTAAACCTGATAGAAAGACGTTTACCTCACGACACTTACCAAAGAGGAAATCCTGGATAATCATAGGTCTGTTCTATGCTCCATTGGAATTTCAACCAAAGATGAAGACCTAAACTACATAAGTGTCCTTACAAACAACGATATATTGCTGGGTCTTCCAAGTGCTCCACGAAATTTCTTTCTAATTTATTAACATCTATTTTATCAGCAATCAAAGACGGGCTTCAAGGTTGTAGTGAAACTGCCTATTCTAGAGGTGGAGTGAATCAGATGTGGATACTAAAACTTCCAAAGATCTTTTAGAATACATACAATCTAACTCTCTTTCATCTTGTAATAGTATTAAAACATTTGACTTTTCTACAGTTTACACAAGTATTCCACATTCCAAACTAAAAGACAAATTGAAAGAGCTGGTATTGATTTGTTTCATAAAAAAAAATGGCCAACGTAGATACAAGTATCTTGTCTTAGGTAGGGATAAATCCTACTTTGTAAAGGATCACTCTGCTTCAAACAAACAATTCTCTGAAATTGACATTAACAAGATGCTTGATTTTTTTATTGACAAAATATTTGTTACGTTCGAAGGACGTGTTTTTTAACAGACTGTCGGCATTCCAATGGGAACAAATTGTACCCCTCTTCTTGCCGACTTGTTTCTTTATTATTATGAGGCTGATTTCATATAGGAAGAAAGATAAGAAGTTAGCAATATCCTTTAACTCTACTTTCCGCTATATAGATGATGTTCTTTCACTGAATAATTAAAAATTTGGTGACATGTTATTGCATCTATCCCATCGAACTAGAGATGAAGGATACTACAGATACAGTTAAGTTGGCCTGATAGCTTGACATACATCTAGAAATTGACAATGAGGGTCGGTTGAAAACAAAACTTTACGACAAAAGAGATGATTTCAGCTTTCCAATTGTGAACTTTCCATTTCTAAGTAGCAACATTCCAGCAGCACCTGCATACAGGGTATATATCTCCCAAGTGATACGATATTCCCGTGCTTGCATTTCCTATAATGATTTTCTTGATAGAGGGTTGCTGCTCACAAGGTAGCTATTAAACCAAGAGTTCCAAATGGTGAAGTTGAAATCATCCCTTTGTAAATTTTTCAGACTCCATCTTGAGCTGGTTGACCGTTATGTAATAACCGTTTCACAAATGATATCGGATATGTTCCTTACGTCGTAACTACAATCACCTTCCCTTTCATGGATGTGATCTACCGAATTAGACTTTTTACCGGATTTGTTATCACATAAGCAACACGACGAGTGCCTCATTTGGAGCAGGATCTGCTTACCCTTCCGGAGCACATGAGATCACCCCTAGTTTTTGGTGGGGTTCGTGTTGCTTATTCTTTAGTTTTCTATGTTGTGTCATGTGTACTATTGTTTATCTTTTTGTCTTTTTCATTTTTAGCCATTGTGTTGTCAGTTTATTTTCGATTTATGAGTTTTACTGTCCCTTTGGTATCTTTCATCCCTCTTTTACAATCATTCCAAAAACAAAACATAATTGACCTACTGATAATAACATTTAAGGTACGAACCTGACCAAAAAACCTCACCTTGATAACTGTTCCATTAAATGAGGTGGAGGTCAGTTGAATTCTGTCTGATGGACATCTAGACCTTGCATGTCTTGCATGAATCCAATACACATATAGGGATACAATTACTCAAAATGCCAGCATCACAATAACATAACAGTTTTATGTCGCTCGCCGACCAATGAAAATTACGTCAAGATCAATCGAAATATAACAGACGTATTTTCTTAAAAGCATACGATACAGTTACAGGGGATGTAATGACGTTGCTGTAAAATGTTATTTTTGCGACGTCAAACTGTGACATATCGGGGAAAGATGCGTTTTTCGACTGATTTTTGACATTCAAACTGATTTAACTTCATGGACCCCTCTTTTTTAAAATAACATTCGATTTGATTACATATGAAAATTAATTGTCCCAATTTTCATGAAATCGTAAATAATGCAATTTTTTTAAAATTTGATAAATGTACTGCACAAAATTACGTATTTTTCTATACTAGTGAACATTTGATAAATTTCAGTTATTTCTAAACCAAAAAAATAAATCATAAATTTATAGGATACTTATATAAAAGAGAAATTACCAATAATTTAACAAAAAAGCTTGTGTTTTTCTCTTAAAACAAAAAAGTTAGGCATTTCTGACGGAAGGAAAAATACGTCCACAAATTCGGATTTTGAGCAAATATCTGAAATATCGACTTCATTTTACTCAAAAAGTACCACATGAAGGTATATTTCACTACATATTCGATTTAATCAGGTAAAAAATAACCTAATTGCAAATTTTCATCAAATTTACATTATGGGATCAAAACTGTATTGTATGCCCTTAATTTGACGCATTCATAATTTCTACTGAACAAATATGTAGTTTCATAGTTTTTCTATGACAACCTTAATTCGCAAAGATAGCTTAAATAAGTAGGTACATGTGGCGAAAACATAGTAATTATCGTAAGAATTGTCTGTTTGGGTTTCTGTGTGACAGTTTCATTTATAAAACCGATAGTTGTTTTTGCTATTTCTATAATGAAATGAATATCAAGATTTGTCTTCAGTACACCTAGTTTTTGACTCTTTCATAACTAAAATATATTATTGCAGTAAATTCAAGGCTTTTTTGTCTTAAAAATAGATTATCTTAGCTGTATTTGGCAAAACTTTTAGGAATTTTGGTCCTCAATGCTCTTCAACTTCGTACTTTATTTGACCTTTTTAACTCTTTGGGATTAGAGTGTCACTGATGAGTTTATCGTAGACGAAACAAGCGTCTAGCGTAAATACAAAATTCAAATCTGGTATTTATGATAAGTTTATTTTTCAGCAGTCTCCCATTAAGAAGAGTTGATGTTGTCAGTGGTCCAAATATTTTATCAGCTATATAATCATTAAAATAAATAAAAAATAGCACATCCGCAACTGAAGTAAATTTCGCCCATGTTACAGAATTGTCTGTTTAAAAAAAAAACACTTTAAAATAGGTTAACTAGTTTGAAGATGGGACATGACCATGTTACCATAAGTAAAAGGGTGAAATTATATCTAAATTTAAAAAACACACAAGCAGAACAAATAACTCTGAGAAACAATTACATGTATTGTAAAATTAGGAATGAAAATGGGGAATGTGTCAAGTAGACTAAAACCCGACCGAACAGCCGAAAGCCATCAATGGAAATATACACGCTGCAATGCATCGACTTCATAATGTCATGCCAATGTTAGGTTAACCCTACCAAATGAACATTTACTGACAGAATCATCCCATACACCAAATATAGTACATATATAGCTCATCGGATTTTGTCTAATGCTTAGTCCGTTTCTGTGTGTGTTAAATTTTAATGTTGTGTCGTTGTTCTCCTCTTATATTTAAAACGTTTCCCTGAGTTTTAGTTTGTTACCCCGATTTTGTTGGGTTTTTTGTCCATGGATTTACGAGTTTTGAACAGCGGTATACTACTGTTGACTTTATTTATAGGATCTTATAGTATAAAATTGTTGATTAAAGCAATATGGAAAATGAAGTCAATGTCAGCTGATGAGCCATGCCAGACACACCATAATTTTTTTTTTTCATTTAAGTATTTCAGATATAGACATGACCATAAAACCTTATATTGCCCAATGAACCATGAACATAAGGTCAAGATCGGATTAACCCCATCAAATCTCAACAATAAAATGAGATGAGATCAAATGAAACCTAACAGACAGACATGTCTGAAGAAGAGAGAGCCCATGCTCAAAGTAGTAGCAGGATTTTTTTCAAACCGCGACGAAGAAAGAAGAAAAATAGAGATATTATCAGGAATATACATTGCATTTGAACATTTTTCATACCAAAACACTTCAAAACATTGATACCAATTTAAAAGTGTGCATTTAATTTAATTGTCACATTTACTTGAACTTGAACTGTAAGCGAAATTTTCATCCGCCAACTTTGTTTACAAAAAAATAATATATTTATCACGGAACCGTAAAAAGTAATTATGGTGCATTAATTTACTTAATAATTAGCTGGTGAACCATCCCGAATATATCGCTTTGTACAGAACCTAACAAAAGAAACTACTGTCAACTAACAAATGTCAAACTCTATACTGGTAAAAGTCCTGAACAACACCAAGGAACAGCAAACTACCCAAAAGAAATATACACCTGTAGTATTTTCGGACAGTAAATGAAATTGGCTCAAAAACCATATAAAAAGATCCCACACAGTAGAAAAAGAAATTATCTGGTGGTGCAAGAGTGGCACTAAAATAGTCGACAGACTTAAATGGCTAAAAACAACCCTTAATATTAAAACTAGAGAATTAGGAGCTATATGGATATATGTCTGGCTAGGCACTTGCGACCTAACATCTTATAACATGAACGATAACTGCAAAATAACAATACTTGAAACACCGGTATACTCAATCTACCGCTGGAACTGCCATCGTAAACACAAAATACTTGAAGAATTTAAAGAACAGGACAACATACTAAACTTCAAAATCAAAGAACTAAATACCAGCATAAATAGTCACTCTCCAAAATTTTCAAACGATTTACAGACAAAATCTAAATATAAAAAAGGAAACCACAGAACATCAACAACCAGGACATCATATAACTATAACCTATACGCTGACGGAATCCACACAGACAACCTATTGGCGAAAACCTGGTTAAAGAAGATCACTGAGAAAGCTTAAAACTGTTGGTAATTGCTGTTGTTGTGTTTCAGTCAGCACGGGCTCTTCCGAGCTAAACTGAGGACCTCAACAGTAACCCAACATTTATAAAAGCTTGATACTCACAGAAAATCCTACAAGATGAAAATATTTACTTTGATTATAGCAGTGACTCTGATATATAACATTGGGCAATCCATCTTCAATGAAAATCATGGGACCATCGTCACTTACTTACAAATCTATTAAACAACAAATGGTCATCAGCAGGCCGTAAACCAATGACACTACCTGTTTTAAAAGAATAAGAACGATGCAATTGTCTTACTTATTCTCCTCCTTGCAGGGGACATAGAGCAAATCCCTGGACCAAGAACAAAACAACCAAGTATCTACCCATGTGGACTTTGTGAACACCCAGTCACATGGAACTGCGAAGGAGTATGATGTGGCGACTGTAACATCTGGCATCACAAAACATGTATAGAACTATGTTCTGCAGACTACGACCTACTGAAAGTATCTAATGTACAATGGCTATGTTGTAAATGTGAAAGCATCAACGTTTCTACTTTCACTTTCCACAGTTACGAATTGAACAATTCAAACTATTATGATCCTTTAACCAACAACAGCACATTTGAATCAATTGCGTCAAATGCATTCAGTCCACTAAAAGCCAGCAGTCCAAAAGGAAATAATTCAATGAATAACAACACATCAAAGAGTAATAAAAGCAAAAACAGAACAAACAGCAGTAACGTATTCAATATACCAAAGAAACAAAACTTAAAAATCCTTACACTGAACTGTAGAAGCATCAAGGACAAGACATCTGAATTTTCAGCTGCAGTCAACTACATCAAACCTGACATCATCTGTGGCACAGAGTCTTGTCTGAAAGGAGAACATCCTGGAAAAAACCCAACTAAAGATGCAATTAAATCTAGTGAAATGTTTCCAGAAAACTACACAGCCTACAGAAATGATCGAGGTACACTGGGAGGCGGTGTTTTCATTCTTGTACAAAACGACATTATTGCAATTGAAAAACCAGAGTTTGTAACAAAATGTGAGATAGAACGGGTAAAGATACAACTGAAAGACAAAAGAGACCTCACAATAGCATCATTCTATATACCACACCGTAACATGGAACACATAAAGGAATTAGATAAATCATTAGACCATATTTCAAACAAAAATCAAACCATCATGCCAACTGAAGATTTCAACTGCCCAGAAATAAACTGGAACACCATGTCCGTAAACCAAAATGCACAAGACAAGGAAATCCAAAAAGCTCTAATTGAAGTTATTATATGAGACTGTCATCAAAGTGAGAGGGTTAGCGCTATAAAACCAGGTTTAATCCACCATTTTCTACATTTGAAAAGGCCTGTACCAAGTCAGGAATATGACAGTTCTTGTCCATTCGTTTTTTATGCGTTTTGTTATTTGATTTTGCCATGTGATTATGGATTTTCCGAATTGATTTTCCTCTAAGTTCAGTATTTTTGTGAATTTACTTTTTTTTTTATATCACATTCACTTACACAGATACACGAAACACCAACAAGAGGCAATAACTTACTGGACATAGTACTGACTTCAAACCCGTCACTTATCAAAGCATCTTCATGTGGAGCAGGATCTGCTTACCCTTCCGGAGCACCTGAGATCACCCCTAGTTTTTGGTGAGGTTCGTGTTGTTTATTCTTTAGTTTTCTATGTTGTGTCGTGTGTACTATTGTTTTTCTGTTTGTATTTTTTATTTTTAGCCATGGCGTTGTCAGTTTGTTTTAGATTTATGAGTTTGACTGTCCCTTTGGTATCTTTCGTCCCTCTTTTCTAATGCTCCAGGAATATCTGACCACGATATGATTGTAATAGACTGCGACACAAAACCACATTATCAGAGTAAGAAGCCATGCAAATGCTATATATACTCCAAAGCAAAATGGGAAGATCTACACAAAGACCTGACTATCCTTTCAACCAACATCATTGAAATGTACCATACAGGCGCCACAGTACATGGGACAAGTTCAAGACAGACCTCTATTCGAACCTTGACAGCCATATACCATCAAAACTCATCCGATCTAAAACCAGTCTACCCTGGATCAATCATAAAATCAAGAAAATGTTTTAAAAGAAAACAAGGCTATATCAACAGGCAAAGAAAACTAACAACTGGACCAACTATAGACATTTTCAAAAAGAATGTAAGAGGCAAATCAGGAAAGCTGAGTATAACTACACCAACACCACAATCCTAGAAGGGCTAGAAAACAACAAACTCAAAACCCTTCTGGAAATATGTTAAATCAAGAAAACAGGACAACATAGGAATAGCACCCCTTAAAAGCAATGGACACCTAATCAATAACAGCAAAAGGAAAGCAGAATTACTGATTAAACAATTCAGTTCAGTATTCACAAGAGATAAAGACAAAACTCTGCCAACAACATCAAAGCATATAAAAAGCACAATACCTCCTTTAAACATAAGACCAGAAGCAGTCGAAGAGCTGCTGAAAAAATGAATACATCCAAGGCATCAGGAACAGACGGAATACCAAACCGTATATTGAAAGAATGCTCAAAACAACTAGCACCTGGATATTCCAAAAATCCATCAACACTAGTACACTACTAAGAGACTGGCTAAACGCAAATATATCAAGTGTCTTCAAAAAGGGAGATAAACATGCACCACAAAACTACAGACCAGTATCACTAACATCTGTACCATGCAAGCTACTGGAACATATTATCTGTAGACAGATGCAGTACAATCATCGTGCAGACTTTTCGCAGATGACTGCCTCCTGTACAGGAACATAAATAGCCAACATGACCACACACTCCTACAGCGAGACCTCCAAAATCTAGAGGTATGGGCCAAAAACTGGGGCATGCGCTTCAATGCAAAGAAGTGATACATACTAAGCCTTAAGAACAAAAGCCAGAAGATGAACAGCCTAGACGGACATGTACTACAACAAGTGCAACACAACCCATACCTACGCTAAATAAAAGCAGAAGACCTAAATTGGACCACGCAATATTATCTTAAATATAGCCAAGAAAGCCAATTCGACACTCGGCTTTCTAAGAAGAAATCTACGCTTCTGCCCAAAAGATTGCAAAAAGACAACGTATATATCATTAGTACGATCAACTATGGAATATGGTGCCATAATATGGGCCCATATACACAACATGATATAAATCAATTGGAAAGAATACAACGCAGATCAGCTAGATTCATTACAGGTGTCTATAGATCTAGAGAAGAGAGGTCGGTCACCAAAATGCTAGCCAAGTTAGAACTAGACAACCTACAAACGAGAAGAACAAATCAACGGCTGGTATTTCTTTACATAGTGGTTGAGGGGTTGGTCCCAGCTATTAATCCCGACGATTTTCTTGTTAAAAGTAAACCTAAGAGAAAAATCAAACCTAAAACATTTGACAATTTTGTAAGTGCTAATATAGTGACAAATTCAGTGAAGAACAATACGATGGCACTAGAAACTATTCCTAGCAACACCGATCCATATAAGAACTCTTTCTTTGTCAAGATCATACTACACTGGAACCAACTGGAATACAGTATTGTATGCGCAGATACAGTTGAGAGCTTTAAGGCTGCTCTCCAACACCGCCAAAAGGTGTCTTTCTCTCCCGTTTAGTAAAAGCCAGAATTAGTGTCTTCAACGTATACATACAGATACAGATACAGAACCTCACAATCATTCCATATTCAAAATTAGATGACCTATTGCTGAAGTATTTGAGATATCTTACACACGAAAAAAAACCACCGACCAATGAACCAGGAAAATATAAAGGTCAGATAAATACTGCCGGAATTTGATCACATACAACAGATAAAGATATAATTAACCTACTGCTTATTGGATCTGGGAACCGAACATTACCACAAAAACTAAACTTCTGCCAATGAACCATGCTAGATTAACTTTGCCAGACTGACATGTGCACTTTACAACCATTCAATACATTAAATGTAGTTGATGTATTGCTTATGGCATCTAAGATATACTAGACTTAAAATTGTCAATAAACTGTTCACACAGAGATATGTCTGGTCTTTATATCATATAAAAGTTAAATTTGGAGTTAAGGCAGCTGAGTAGACAGAAACTGTCATAATGCTTGTTTCCTAAATTAACTTCTTGAAACTTTATTTTCTCTTTAACCAAATATGAGTGAAAAATATTTCTTTAGAAGATAACTGTTAATACTAAGTTATCAAGGCAATAAAATCTGTAAAAAGAATGCTATTGTGAAATTGTTTTTGATTTTAATAAACATTTTGAAACATTAATACAAACAATACTTGTAGTTCTACTCTAGTTGGATAATGATTTGTGGTATTCAATGGCAATAAAACTATCCTCATAAATGACTGCAAATAAGAATGACTGTTTTCAAGAGAATGATTTGAATTGAACAAGCTTTAATCTAATGGATTTTATTTTTGAAAATTATTTTAAGGATTGGAGATCCTGAGCCTGTTATCAATTTTTGAGCCTGTTATCATAAGGTACAATGTATTGAATAATTTTGCAAGACAAATACAAAACAGAACAGATAATGTTTTTTCATATTTAATAAAATCTGATACTTCAACATTCAACAATAAACATATAATAATGAATTATATTTGGCATACTATTTAAGGCATTCATTTTTTCTTACAACACTGTTTAGGAATATGGCAGTTGTATCATTCTCTCATAATGGTTCCAATGCTGGAGTAAATTTTGGCCATATGATGTGCATAACTATAGAAATTACAATTGTTTTTATATTATAACAAGTGGAAAATATACACACATTTTAAATTGCTAAAAAAGTATAATTTACCAAATTTTAGTGGATAAAATCTAATAAATGAATAATTTTGCCAACAGTGGTATAAAATCAAGAACAGGTAGAATGCTGTTAGTGTACATTATAAAAGTAAAAAAAACAAAGTACAACTGAAATCACATAAAGAATATCACAGATAATGTCAAAACTAAACACTAGGAGTCACATGACAAATATATATCTACATTGTCAGCCAATCACTCTATCAACAAATCCTGCCCCGTGTAATTATGGCAGTATGTATTTAAATTTGTTTATAGCATTTATTCCAATATCATTTTAACGTAAAAAAAAATATATAACAAAAAATAAAATAACTCTTAATTTTCAAATTGATGTAGAAAATCTACATTATGTTTCATGCAGAACAAATGATTATGTATCTCAATATCAAGACCAAAAACTGACATCAAAATGAACAATTATTTGTTTTAGAAAATAAAGAACACTTTTTCTTAGAAGAAATGTTTGTTATAATATAATTATTATACTGTAGTATAAACTTTGATAGCTGCATGTAAGAGAAAATACTCTGCATTTTGCATAACGTCAAACTTTTTTGCATGTATAATAAAATTATCTCCCTTGTCTTGTTCATTCCAGGGAGATAATCCATTCTCAAGTTACTTGTTTATTTATTAATTCCAACTAATGACTTTTATTTAAGAACACTACTGTTATCGTTTTCCCTCATTTTAAGTGTATGTTCTATGAGTGAGATACACACAAACACCCAGTTATACATGTGCTGTGCAGGTACTGATCCAAACTTTGACACCTCTCCATGCGGCACATCTGAAATAGCAAAAAAAAAATACATTGGAAAATGATACTAGTGAATTTTTACCATAATCATTAAAATTAACAGGCTTAAAACAAAATAAGTTTTTTCCTTTATAATTAGCTTCAGCATTCAAAAGGCTCTGCAACATTGGCTTAATACACAAAGGATATGCTGTGTATTGTCTGTGCATCTGGTCTATTTTGTATAATACTTTCTTATATCTTGCCTTGTGCCTCTTTTTCTAACCCTGTATAGAATTGTTGCTATCATTATCATCATGACATATTTCTCATCTCTTTATAGCCAACAAAAACAAAAAGATTGATTACCTTTGAGATGTACTTCAATCTTCTCTGGAGGTATAAGTTGATGATCTTCTGCAGCAGTAGGATCATACTGTGCTATTTTTTGTAACAGATCATTGTTCATGTACTGTAAAAACAAAAAATACTTTTAATAAATTGTACTAAGTTCCACTTATAAAATTAAACTCAAATGCATTCATACATCATAAGAACATGTACTACTAGCTATTATATAATGTTTTTCTAGAATCCTGGTCCTAAATAAAAAAAAATTGTACACAGTTCCACATATAAAACTAGAATCAAGGCATTCATACAATTAAAGAACATGTACTACCCGCTATAATATAATGTTTTTCAAGAATCCTGGGGCCAATTTCACAAAACATCGTAAGTCTAAGATTACACTTAAGTCAAGTCTTAAGTCAAAAACCAATTTCACAAAAGAACTTACGACAAAACTTACGACCAACTTTGATCGTAAACTTAAGAGTGCCTCTACCCACACTTAAGTGTCCAAGAAATACTTACGACCACTCTTACGATTATCATAAGTATTTATAAAATGATTGCCGCGTTGCCAATTTTATTCTTTATACGCCACTAACGTAGCGAAAGCATGTGAAGAGACCGTACGAACTCACTAGATATATATACAGATGCCGAGATGATAAACCGCTACCGTGTCAGGTAAAATTCGACCACGCCCGCTTGGTTAGTACCTACATCCGCTGTTCCGATGATACACGGGGTTAATGTTATAACATAAATTCATAACCGTCCGCATTCAGCTCGATCACTGGGTATCATCGGTACAGCGGATATAGGCACTAGCCAAGGGGCGTGATCGATATTTACCTGAACCGGTAGGACAATCTTTGAGTTGTTTACATAATATCAATGTGTACTTGATTCAATCTAAACATATTGTTTTTTTTTAAGAAATATGATTTGGTAGTAGTGGTTGATGATTAGAGAAGTTTCATTATTTTCCAAAACAAGAATGTTTACTAAAAACAGGTGCAAATATTTTTCAAAGACTTTGGTGCTCGTCTCATCAGATATGATTGTGTATTCATTGCAACTCTTATTCTGATAGAAGATTACTGTGTGTGCGTAATAAGAATAGCTGTTTCAATAATTGGCATTAAAATCTGTCATACATATGTTTTATACCGAAAAGAAGCGTTGTGTGCGGCGTATAGATTAACACTTAAATCCTTCTGTACGATGATTAGTTAAATAAATGTACGGTATATAGCGTTTAATGCTTCGAAGTACCTATAATGGCTATATTCGCTTTACCGATAATACACGGTGTCAGTAGAACAAAATAAAACATGACCTCTATCGGAAACGACGAACATTCACTCGTTACAAGTACACTTCGTTAAATCTTTCGTCCTTGTTGCATGAACAAAATTAATAAGTGTTGCAAGTGGAATATTATTATCTGTGGTGTAATAAGACCATTTTTAAGTGTTCGCCAGAACCTCAGCGATGGGTCAGAAGCTCCCGATGCAGAGGACCTCATGATATTTTTTTTCTGAAAAATTTTTGTTCAAATTTTTTGAAAAGTTTCAAGAAGAAATTTTCAATTGAACAGTACTGCTTAATAGCACGGTACTGCACAATTGAGTTTTGAGATCTTTGACCACATTTAGTTTGTGTCAGAAATCTATATTAGGCCAAATAAAATAGATGTGTGTTTGCTATTACATCTTTGAAACAAAATATGGTAGGAAGGTAGGGATTTTTATTTTTTACATTAAGTCTATGAGAGATAAATTCTTACAGTGCTTATTAAAAAATGACCAGAAAATCCTTTTAGGTAGGTTATTTCCCAGCCTAAAATATGAGGTAGATCCAACTGATGAGTTAAGCCTTTTTCAACAGATTTTTATACGACCGCAAAAATTAAAACAAAATTTGGTCGTATATTGGTAACACGTCGTCGTCAGCGTCGTCCGGAGACGGATGATTTCAGGATAATAACTTTAGTATAAGTGAATAGAAATCAATAAAATTTTAACGCAAGGTTTATTACCACTAAAGGAAGGTTGGGATTGATTTTTTTTTTATAGTCCCAACGGTTTAGGAATAAGAGACCAAAACGGGGCACAGATAAGCATTGTTCTTGGTTTTCGCACATTACTTAAGTATACATAAATAGAAATCTATGAAATTTAAACACAAGGTTTATGACCACAAAAAGAAAGGTTGGGATTGATTTTGGTCCCAACGGTTTTTAAAAGAATTAGGGGCCAAAAAGGGGCACGAATAAGCATTTTTCTTGCTTTTTGCACATAACTTACGCATAAATAAATAGAAATCTATGAAATGTAAACACAAGGTTTATGATCACAAAAAGGAAGGTTGGGATTGATTTTTGGCGTTTTGGTCCAAACAGTTTAGGAATAAGGGGCCAAAAGAGTTCATAATTAAACTTTGTTTTATGTCATCAAAAATTGAATAATTGGGGTTCTTTGATATGCCGAATCTAACCGTGTATTTAGATTCCTAATTTTTGGTCCCGTTTTTAAATTGGTCTACATTAAGGTCCGATGGGTCCAAAATTAAACTAAGTTTGATTCTAACAAAAATTTAATATATGGGGTTCTTCGATATGATGAATCTAACCATGTATTTATATTTTTAATATTTTGACCCCTTTATCAAATTGGTCCACATTGAGCTCTAAAGGGTCCAAAATTGAACTTTATTTGAACTCATCAAAAATTGAATTCTTGTGGTTCTTTGATATGCTGAATCTAACCATGCATTTAGAGTTTGGATATTGGACCATTATAGGTAAATGTACAATTTAATTTTTTTAAGTTCTAAGACCACATTCATTCTGTGTCAACTATTTAATCACAATCCAAATTCTGAGCTCTATCAGGCTTGAATGTTGTGTCCATACTTGCCCTAACTATTCAGGGTTCGACCTCTGCGGTATCAAGCTGTGCGCTACGGAGCATCTTGTTATAGTTTGTGTTTATGTTGTAGTGTTACACCACTGTCCCAGGTTAGGGGGAGGGTTTGGATCCCGCAAACATGTTTAACTTCGCCACATTCTGTATGTATGTGCCTGTTCAAAGTCAGGAGTCTGTAATTCAGTGGTTGTCGTTTGTTTATGTGTTACATATTTGATTTTCGTTCATTCTTTGTACATAATAAAGCCGTTAGTTTTCTCGTATAAATTATTTTATATTGTCATTTTGGGGGCTTTATAACTGACTATGCGGTATGGGCTTTGCTCATTTATTTGTCTAGTTCCAGACAAAAACTTGTGTGTAAGTGTATGGATCTTTCTGAAATTGTACCGGAAGGTTCCATATACAAACAAGAGGCTGTCACAACGACAGCAAACCGGGTTTATTAATATTTATTTGTGTCCTGGCAATATCACAAGAACCATTACTGATGAATGGTGAAAGTGAAAATCGTCTATATCAAATTTGACCTCCATTTTGTCATCAGTATCAACATATTAAAATTTGAAAAGCTTAGATTGAATGGTTCATGAGTAAATGCAACAACGTGAATGGAAACGCCATTTTACAATCTTTCAAGAACCATAACGCCTGAACGGTAAAAGTCAAAATCGTCATTATTGAACTTGACCTCTATTTTGTCATCAGTAACAACATATAAAAATTTCAAAAGCTTTTGTTGAATGGTTCATGAGAAAATGCACGGACACGACTGGAAACACCATTTTTCAATCTTTCAAGAACCATAACTCCTGAATGGTAAAAGTCAAAATCGTCATTATTTAACTTGACCTCTATTTTGTCATCAGTAACAACATATTAAAATTTGGTAAGCTTTGGTAGAACAGTTCATGCGTAAATGCACAGACACAATTGGAAACTCCATTTTTCAATCTTTCAAGAACCATAACTCCTGAACGGTAAAAGTCAAAATTGTCATTATTGAACTTGACCTCCATTTTGTCATCAGTAACAACATATTAAAATTTGGGAAGCTTTGGTAGAACAGTTCATGCGTAAATGCACGGACACGACTGGAAACTCCATTTTTCTATCTTTCAAGAACCATAACTCCTGAACGGTAAAAGTCAAAATCGCCATTATTGAACTTGACCTTCATTTAGTTGTCAGTAACAACATATTAAAATTTTAAAAGCTTTGGTTGAACGGTTCATGAGTTAATGCACGGACAACATTTGATTGCCGCCCGCCCGACCGCCCGACTGCCCGGCCGCCAGGCCGCCGTACATCCCCAAATCAATAACCGACATTTTTGTCACAAAAATCCGGTTAAAAAGGAAGGTTGTGATTGATTTTTGGGGTTATGGCCCTTAACTGTTTAGAAATTAGGGCCAAAAAAATACTTTCCTAATACTTTGTATAAATTGCTTATTTCTTACCAATTTCAATTGGGGTGTAATATTGAATTCTTGGATTTTTTTTTGATATGCTGAATCCAACCATGTATTTAGATTTTGGATATTGGACCATAATAGATAAATGTCCAATTTAAAAATAATAACTTCTTGGATCACATTCATTCTGTGTCAGAAACCTGTGCTGTGTCAAATATCTAGTAACAATCTAAATTCAGAGCTGTATCAAGCTTGAATGTTGTATCCATACTTGCCCTCATTGTTCAGGGTTCGACATCAGCAGTCGTATCAAGCTGTGCCCTTCGGAGCATTTTATTTTATTTGGCCTTGTGTCAAAAGATTGATCACAATCCAAATTCAAACAGTACCAAGCTTGAAAATGGTGTCCAAATTTGTCCCAACTGATCAGGGATCGACCTTTGCGGTCGTATCAGGCTGCGCTCATTGAAGCTTTTTTTCCAAGTGTAATTAAGACAATGAATTGAGTCACCATGACCTAAATTTTATACTGGAATGTCTGATTCAGTGTTTTGTTTCTTTTCATTCCTGTTGTAGAGAGTGGATAAGCTGTCGTTTCTGACTGCTATTTCTTTATTAGTTTGGTATAAGATTCCAGCTGTGTCATCTTCTTATATTTCCATACTTATATCAAATTCTGACTTTTCACTTTATTTAAAAAATTGAAATAAAGTTAGAAAATTAATAAAATCATATCCATATATAATCGGCATATTCAACCTACTACCACTTCATCAACAGACCACAGAACAGTGACACTTGCCTCATGTCTTAACCTACTATCAACACTAACAATTTGAACCAAAAGGGTTCTCATTTTGTAGTGAAGTATGAGTTTTGCTCATTCTTTAGGGCTTCATAGCTAGTGTAGAATGAAGAACAGCAGTCTTGTTATAGTTTTATGTATAGATATGTGTCAGGTTTTTACTTATTAACGTCATTTTTTTTTAAATATTTCCTTCTCATGATCATAAGGCAAAGTACATTTGTAACTGTGTGCTAACACTGAGGAGATACTACCATATAGAACTCATAATAGCTGCCTAAAATAAGTTTTTTGCTTATTTTTAACAATTCTACTAATTTTCATTAATAGCTATAGTTTTCAATTTTAATGTCTTTCACCTATTTGGTATTCAAACAAAGTGCACCATGCCAAGAAATCCTCGCTCCAAACTCCGTTGGACCTGCTACCACACTAATTAGTAGGTAAAGATCTTGTATCACTCAACAAATTCAGTTATATAACCTGCATGCACGTGTCGCGGTAGACCACGGCAATGTACCAAATGATCAATATTTATCATCCGTGTAATTTGTTCTATGGGATATTTGAAAACTTTCAACGGAGACAATTTCATGGCATGGGAGAAACAATGAAGACCATTCACAATTTAACTAACGTTTGTTTTTATTAATAAAAAAAAAAAAACCTTTTACATATCAGAGTTCATAAGATTTAATTATTCCATGTGGAACCCCTCCTTTTGCTGCATCCATTTTCAACCCTTGAATGAGGCTTTTCAATTTAATATTGCTTTCTAACCGATCAGTTCATGTACAGGACGGGCAACTTTCTTTATTTAAAAATAAAATCTATAATGATGTTATACACATGCTTTTGTTTGCATGAAGTACCCATCTTTAAAGAAAGAAATAGCTCAATCCTAAGATAATATATTGCTCCATTACGTGATTTTTACCACGTTGGACCAACATTTATAGAAAATGGAACTACAATTCATACATAAGGTCTACAGGCACATAGAAGAAAAAGAAGATATTTTGTTTTCTAAGGGTGTCGGTTGTAACTCTCTATGTTTAAAAATATTTGTCAATGTAACTATTATTTTCTATCTATTACATGCTTAGAAATCCTCGCTCAAAACTCCGGTGGACCTCCTACGACACCAATTCAAAGATACAGATTTGATTTTAATTTACAAATAAATGACCTACATGTACGTGTCTCTAAGAACACTACAATGTACCAAATGGTCAATATTAATTCAACGGAGGCAGTTTCTGTGCATGTATAAATAAAATTAATGATAAGTTATTGCACCTTTTTAACTCAAATGAGGGGTTTGCCACTTTTTCTCCTAATTTTTCCATACTTTTACATGGATAATTAAAAAAAAAAACAGTTTTGTAACTTTCGGCATCCCGTGCCCAACAGGTACTTGTTCAAGTTTGTCTTGGATAGTCAGAATATGCCCGATCTGTCCCCATATCATAGAAATGCTGATGTAACTGTGCTAGAGACTATAAGAAGCTCACTCTCTGTCCAGTGTGGCTTTCTTTTTGTTATTTCCGTGGTCAAGTTTAATTAGGGAGATCTACGTGTAAAGTATTCCGTCCCGTTTTGTTTATAGATAGGGAGTAACCGCTGCGCATGCTTCGATGAAGTGAAAGTAACGTTGCTAAGGTACTTATATCTTAAGAGTGGTCGTAAGATAAGACTTAAGATTTAATCTTAAGAGCGGTCCTAAGTGTAGGATTAAAACTTACGATGTGCTTTGTGAAATTGTCTTAGGATTGCACTTAGGAAAGTCTTAAGTATAACACTTAAGACTTAAACTTACGATGTTTTGTGAAATTGATTCCTGGTCCTAAATAAAAAAAATAGATAGTTGGAATGAAGTTGAAAATTCATGTAACCCAACTTTCAAAGCATCTGCTCCCTTTTTCTATTTTTTTAAATTTCAGCAACTAAGGAAATATGTGATTTGTTTGTTTCTTTAAAAGTCTACTGCACACATTCATTGTGTAAATGATTAATTAAAAGCTAACTTACTGTTCTAAGATTTGTCCAGTCATCTAGTTCTCCATTCTGTACTTTGTCAAGGAAGAATATTGCACTAACAGCCTTTACTATTTTGACGACAATCTTTGGTGGGTCATTATAACTTCTCAGTTCAGCGAAGGCTTTAGCATCAATCTTAGAAACGTTTTCACGAAGTTCCATCAACATGAGTCTGTCAAACATTATATCCATTCTATTCTCATCATCTCTTTCTGCTTCTGCAAGGTTGAAAACAAAAATCTTTGTAAAATTTTTATCTTTGATTTATTCTTAACCCATATCTCAAAGCTATTTTAAAAGACATCTCTGTCAATGCTAAACAATGATAGTAAATTTTATGAAATCATAAATATATATATTTTTTCAAAATCAGTATATGGAGTCCTGTAGTGGCAAAGGTTTAACTTTTTTCTAATCTACAAAACTTGACCAGAAGACTATGAAATATTTGAAAATGGAACAATTCCACTAAAAATTATTGTGATCAGAGATTTCATACTGTTTTGACTATTTTGTGTTAAATTGCATTAGCCTTAAGGTGTAATGCCTGTGGTGTACTACTATAAATTTTTCTTTCGTTAAATAATGTTGATGGCAGCAAATATAAAATATTTGACAAAGACTATCTACAAATAAATAAATTCTACCAAGAGTTTTACGACACTGAACTGGGCTCTAAAAAGACATGTGACCTACCTAGCACTATATTTTTATCATCACCAGCGAATTCTCTTGTAATCTCCTTATGAGCTTGTTGTAGAAGACGTAACATTCTTTGAACTTCTTTGTTTTCATGAGTTGGTAATATCTTTGTCTCTCCAATACTAATGTCTACTACGGCTATAGCTTTACCATTATCATCACGCAGAGGGAAAGCTAAGTGTCTTTCACCATAAGCATCAGCTGATATACTCTCTGATGTGTCTACTGTCTTGAACAAGTAGTCCCTACAATAAAAAATATGATATTATAATTATTTGAAGAGCATGCTTATCATAATGGAGTTAAAATCCAGTCTTTTTGTTTTGAATTAAAAATGTCAAATAAACAGGAAAATCAGTATCTGCTATTTTTTCCATTAAAAAAAAATAATTATGCACTACACTGAAATAAAAATTCAACCATGTAAAAACTTTGGGTTTTACTGACACCTTCATAAATGTCAACTTAACTACTAGAATTTGTTTTATTCAAATTTTGGAAACTATTGGTTGTACATGGAATGAAACTAGTGCAATACCTTTATTAGGTAATACCGTATTACAGTAAAATATTCTGTGGAATACATTTTGGGTAATTTCTGTCAACAGTAATAGATAAAACTTTTATTTAAAACTAGCAGCAGCTGGACATCGAGGTAATACAATTTTCAAATAATTATTACGTAATTTAAATGGTTGATAAGTGGTGTTTATTTGGTACATGGTTTGTTAAATATTTCATCTTAATTATTTATTATATAAAACAAGATAATATTATGTATATCTACACAAAAACAGAATCCATTGATTTGTCAGTATTCCTAATGCATTTTTATATACAATATTTAGTCACCATAGTAAGAAATAGTCCCAAACTGATTGTGTTTGTTATATCTATAATAATTTGTTTCTTTACAAAACCAAAAGAAGAACACTTCTTTTAACCACTGAAATTTAAACCAAAACGCACCTAAAGAGATTATCCTTCCTTTCCAGTCTGGGTGGATTGATTAAGTTCTGAACATTGCCTTTAGCATCAGTGTTCATCATCTTTCTGAGAACATAGTCCTGTTTCTCTTTACCATCTGGTTCAACCATGTATGTGGATATCTCATGAACATGTGGATTTCTACGGTGGATCCACGATACAGCACTTTCTGTGATACGTAAGAGTTTCTTTCTCATATCAATGTGATGGTAGGCTATACTGAAGGCTTTAGCAACACCCTACAACAACAAATTGTATCCCATTATAAATTGTACAATTACTGATAAAACTTAAGCAATATAATTATTGTTAGTAATCAGTTAGAACTAAATATATAATGCCACCCTTTAGCACATCTTTGCAGCCTCATGAAGCAAAGATGTCTTTTGGCTTTTGATCATAGGTTTCCACTCATTGATGTATACGCTATATCTATTTTCATTCATGAAGAAAAGCAAAAACAAAAGCTTGCAACAGTACTGTAGTATAGTGTTATCAATTCATTAATTGGTGTTTCATTCCACTTTTAGCATTGTGAGCTTAAGGACGCTCGCTTGTCATTTGGAATTTTGGTCAGATTTTCGGAATCCTCTGGTTTTATCCATTTGAATGCCTTAACAAATTTTGCCCGGTGATCCCCCTTTTCTTTTTATAATTCTTTTACGTGTATAATGATAAGCTGTCTGTTAAAATCTCATAAAATTTTAAAATTATTTTTGGAAAGTTTTTGAGGACTTAAACTTGTCAATGATAAAGCTATGAAAAGTCAAGAGAGAACATTTACCTGCCAAAATTTCAATTGCTTATATCTCTAAAACAAGCAAGGTGACCTATATAGTTTTTTTGCTCTTTTGATTTCTTTATTAATCACATATCAATATATGCTAGTGTTTTGAAAACTTAATTATTTTGAAACTGAGAAGCCAACTCCCTTAATCATGGAGGCAAGTTTTTATTGGTGGAGAAAGACAGAGTGTCTGTACAGAGTGGTAAAGTGAGAACTTAATGCCTTAGAAGAGATGTAGAATAAATTTATGACTTTTGCAGAATATGCATTAGAACAAATATTTGTGAACCAACTACAGTGTTATCTTTACTGCATTTCAGTTTACAGATTTCTACATTTTAAAATTTAATTCATATATGCTTGTCTACTTGTATGGTGGAAAAAATTTCAAATTAGGCAAAATGATGTTTTACTAAAATGTTAATTGACTGAATAATAATCATTTTTAATGGTCTATTTAACCAACAAGAAACAAGTGTAATGATGAACAGTAAACATCCTTCATTTTAATAAAGTTTTTACTTGGGTTATTGAAGTTTGAAATTTTAATTTTGTCAAGGCATTGAAGATTTTGTTTTCAGTCCAACATATATATATATATATATTCCATGAAAAACACTGCAATGACTAGTTAAAATTACCTGGAAGTACTGTATTTCGTGAGTGATAAAGATAGTCTTGGAATGTCTGTCGTTGAGTGTGTCGACTCCTATCAATCCAAACACTCTCTTTCTCTTGTCCTTTAATGGTACTACAATGAAGGATCCCTCACGGTCCTATAAAATATGGTAAAAATATAAACAGTATACAATTCTATGAAAACAATTAAAAAATATATTGTGAAAATAGTATTTTTCATAAATAGTCCTTTTATAGTAGAATTTATTGTCAAATGCTCAAATGGTGCAGTAAAATTTGTAGTGTTAATGTCATTTAAACTAAAATAGTTTTTTCAGAGCTGCTTATTTATCATGACTAATTTATTGTCCATTACTAAACGTACATCAATAAACCATTTTGAAAGTACCTGCTTTTTAACATTTTCATTCTTTTTAATTGTAACAATTTTTTATTATAAGAAGATAACTTTACCTCTGGTAGTCTGTATGGATTCCAGAACTGAACATTACCATGGTTTGCCACTCTGGGTACATGTATTGGTTGGCCTCGCTCAACAGATGCAAAACTGCAAGTAAATTATCTCCCTTTACTAACATTTTTTTATCTGATTTTAAAGGGTTCATAGGAATATAAAAAAAATCAACATACAGCAAATAATATTTCTTTTGTTTGGTCAGATACCAAGAGAATAAATGAAGGATGAGAAAGTTAAACAAAAATAAATATAAAAGCAAAAAATCTTTTTTCTTTATTCCTTAGGGACGACATCAAAAGATCAATGTAAGATAACAAACTGAATTCAAATAGTTTTGGGGTGAGGGGGTTGAACTGCTGCAAGATGTGGTTATCCGACATGGATTTTTACATATATTTATATGGGTCAATCAATTTTTCCCAAATTAAGTTAAGAGGGGGAGTGGGGGGTCAGTGAAAAAACTATGTGAATTAAGTTTTTTATCCTTCATTGAACTTTTGATGTCGTCCCTTATGAAACATTTAGCCATCGTAAGTATAATATTTTACCTTATTCCTTTCATGTCTTTGTAGAGAATTTTACCGAGCAGGAAGTCAGCATCATCAATGGTGGCAGCCACATATCGGAGACAAACTTCACCTCGTTCTTGATCAAAACGATTACGCTCCAACATAGCAATATTAGAGCTTATCTTCTTACCATTTCCATGGGCTTCAGAGTCCTTTAAAATAAGAAAAAGTTTAATAATACAATAACAAAACTACAAATACATTTAGGAAATACGTGGAATTTGTATCAATATTTAAGGCCAATTAAAATTAATTGATAGATTTTCATCCCCGCCAGCCCCTCAGAAATCGTCCCGCCCCGATTTTTTTTATTTAATAAAAAATATGATTTCCGGATTTTGTTCATGTCCGTTACCGGGAACATTCGATTATTTCGTTTCATTCAAAACTTCCTCTTTTAAATTTCGGTTTTGTAATTCTTCGAGTAATCTAACGAAAATGATAAACTTGACATATTGTGCTGCTCTCTGATGACAACATCATCTACCGAGAATTAAGATGGATTACGAGAAGGGCATGTATGAAATATTCGAGTTACGAGTAAAACGCTGTGTCCAAGAACGCAAATTGCGGTATGTCACAAATGTGATTCATTAGATTATACATATTTTTTTTAATTTATGACTGTGTCAGGAAACTTCGACTGTGAATGATATCTAAAACGCAAGAATCGTGGAACAAATTGGTACAAAAAAACATGACTGGATTAAAGAAATTGACACAAGCACAAACTTGTTAGATTTATGGCCGTATAATGAACAAAAAAAGTAGACAAACAAACGCATTTTATTATAGCATGTATAGCAAGCCGTTAGATTTACCCATGACTGTCGTTTTTTTTTGACAAACAGCAAACACTCTCTATCCAAACAGGGACAATACCCTCAATGTAGTCATTAAACAACAACTTTGTTTTTGGTGAAGTTCATGTTTTACATCATAATGACTTTCAACACTGAGTTTTCATTTTATTCTGTACTCATAATACTTGTGTGGCATACAATTGTACCAATACATGTACATTTTCTTAATTTATGGGGACTACAAATTATTGCTTAGAAAGCAAAAAAAATTTGGTGTAGGTATAGTGAAGAGAATATTTCTCTTCGTTTTTGATGTTTACTATAAATAGGTTTCTAAAGGGGCAAATTTACATGTTCATGTATAACAGTGGTTGCAAATTAGATATTTATTTAAGAGTTTGAAAAATTATATATTATGATTGCTTATAGTCCCTTATACGACATGTATATACATGACGTAAGCTTATCATAATATATTATAATATATATTTTACACTTGTTTATACCTCGCTGTACGAAGAACTCGTGACAAGAGGGTTTCATATAAAATAAAATTTAAAAAATAAAATCCTCCCACCCGCCCCATTTTTTTCAAAAATTTGGATGAAAATCTACTAATTAATTTTAGTTGGCCTAAAGTAAATGATAATGAGAATATGTGTCCGTAGGACAACGGGTCCTACTAGCACTATCCCATTTCCAGGTACAGCAAACCATGAAATCTAGGTAAAAGCACCTACAAATAAAATAAAAGCAATTATGATGTTTTAAGAATTGCCACATTTCAGTGATTGTATAAAATTCAAATCTCATCGAATATTTACAATGTTAACAATATTTCCTAGTTAAACCTTTACAGACATCTTACAAATATTTTTCATTTTAGAATTCATATGCTTTGAAAAAAGTCTTTGTCAACAATGGAAATAAAAAATAATGTTACAGTGATTTCATTTGCATACCTTATATAAAGCCTGAAAGACACTCTTGTAAACTGGTTCCATACTGGCCCCACTTGTCTCTGCAGCACTGACAACTTGTTGTAACCATTTCTTTCTTGCCTCTCCTCTTATTCTTTCAGCATAGGTTCTCTGTAAGATTAAAAGGTAAAAGATAAAATATAATTAATTTCTATACTTGAAGGTTTAATTTTGTTTTCATGCTCATATTGTATCATTATCTATTTGTCCTCTCAATTTGCCTGAGCACCAAGGGTCACAATATGTTTCTTAACGTCAAAAGTTTTATTTTCTCCATTTCCCACAATTTTGCTATGCAAATCCAGAAATAATTGTCTTTGATTAAAATTATTATTGCAATTTTTGAAAAATTAGAAAAAATGTGAGATGAATTATTGCGATTTCAGGAAAAGATGAATATGTGAGAAAACAAACAAATCATTATATGAAAATGATGCAAAACTGGGAATTCTTATATTCCTCCTAGTCCCATTTTTTTTCAAACAAAATAATAGTGCAAGTTACCTTTTTGATAAAATTGTATAATTCTTATTTCAACTTGAACTTGTACCTCCACACTATTGGTTAAGAAATCTATATAGTAATCAAACATTTTTGTTAAATGGATCAGTACCAGAGATTTCATCTCCCATATAAACCCTTTCTAAAATCTTATATAAGGGCACATAACTCTTACCTCGACACTATTGGTTAAGAAATCTATATAGTAATCAAATGAATCAGCACCAGAGATTTCATCTGTAACAGCCTGGACAAATGTTCTGAATTCTCTCTTACTGAGTCTGTTGTCCTGTGCATATTTAGTAGTCTTCTTCAACCTTGTTTTAGCTGTAAAGTCAAAAGAGAGCTTGTTGTGAATAATATTGACAATACATGGACTACAAAATAGCAGCAATAGTTATCAAAGGTACCAGGATTATATTTTTAATTCGCCAGACGTGCATTTCGTCTACATATGACTCATCAGTGACGCTCAGATCAAAATAGTTATAAAGCCAAACAAGTACAAAGTTGAAGAGCATTGAGGACCCAAAAATTCCAAAAAGTTGTGCCAAATTCAGCTAAGGTAGTCTATTCCTGGAATAAGAAAATCCTTAGGTTTTCAAAATTCAAAGTTTTGTAACAGGAAATTTATAAAAATGACCATATAATTGATACTCATGTCAACACCAAAGTGTTGACTACTGGGCTGGTGATACCCTCTGGGATGAAACATCCACCAGCAGTGGCATAGCCCAGTGGTGTAAATAGTTATCAAAGGTACCAGGATTATAATTTTAATACGCCAGACGTGCGTTTCGTCTACATAAGACTCATCAGTGACGCTTAGATCAAAATAGTTATAAAGCCAAACAAGTACAAAGCTGAAGAGTATTGAGCAAGTCAGAGAAACAGTTTATTTTCTAAAACAAAGGATAGACTATAAAAGATACTGGAGACTACTTCAATTTTTATAAGTATACAATGTATTTCTACCTTGAAGAATAGATTTCCCATATTGTTTATTCTGACATGAATAAGTCTCATTATATTTTTGTCTATAAAAATTACCATATAATTGATATTCATGTCAACAACAAAGTGCTGACTACTGGGCTGGTGATACCCTCTGGGACGAAACATCCACCAGCAGTGGCATCGACCCAGTGGTGTAAATAGTTATCAAAGGTACCAGGATTATAATTTTAATACGCCAGACACGCGTTTCATCTACATAAGACTCATCAGTGACGCTTAGATCAAAATAGTTATAAAGCCAAACAAGTACAAAGCTGAAGAGTATTGAACAAGTCAGAGAAACAGTTTATTTTCTAAAACAAAGGATAGACTATAAAAGATACTGGAGACTACTTCAATTTTTATAAGTATACAATGTATTTCTACCTTGAAGAATAGATTTCCCATATTGTTTATTCTGACATGAATAAGTCTCATTATATTTTTGTCTTCTGTAAGAACAGGTGATTTCTAACTTTATTGGTAATTTGACTTGAAGTTTCAGTAGAACTTCTATAAACATAATATTTACATCTAGATATATTGAGGGCAAATTGTACCTACTTCTTAATACTCATTTTGATTAAAATTACATTTTAACAATATATAACACAATTTACTACCTTAGTTGACCCTGCCACCACTTTAAAAAAAAAATATTGAAAAAATACTTTTTTGTACTTTTATTATATAAAAATGTGTTGGATGCTATTAAACATACATCTACCTTATATATATATATTTTTTTTAAATCCTTGTACAAACAGCAGGAAAGAAAAAAAAACATAACATTTAAATACAGAGATAGCATTACAAGTAACATATAAAAGAAAAAAGAAGATATCATGTCATGCTTATGCATAATAGAAAATAAAGTCCAATGCATAGATTTGTTTTGTAAAGAAATTATTTTCCTTCAGACTGACAAGTTCTATTCAGTAGCTAACACATATATTGTACTTCATGATAATATTTAATGAATTATATTTATGTTTATTTTTATCATAGCAGACAATCACCAAAGCAAATAACCTAAAAGCTTTTTTCTCCAAAATAATTCTAACTTGTACAAGTCCTAAAATATCATTAAGAATTGTGTAAATATAAAAAAGAAGATGAGATATGATTGCCAATGAGACAATTGTCCACAAGAGACCAAAAATGATTCAGATTGTCGATAAAAAATAAATTCTGAAACAAATAATCCATGCCAACTACGAAGGAGTTGTTATAGAGGAATGTTTGATGATAAATTTAAGTTCATTGAAAAATTCAAAGTATCAACAATCATGAAATCTTGTGTCTTACAGATCCTAAAAAAAGTGCTCACATTTTATAACCCTCTGTGTCATGCTGCAGTCCAAATATGAAGTAATTATGTTTAGTGGTTATTGCAACTATATAATTACATTCCTTTAGTCCTTGGAGTAAAGAATAAACTGATATCTATTGATCCCAAGCTTTATGTGAATTCTAACTATAAACCCATTCCTTTCTACATGTAGTTTCTAAATAACAACATTTTTACACAACTCTTACATGAATTTGATTGATTAAGTTCTTTAGTTTCTGGCACTACGGCTAAAATAAACAGAACTTAATATACATATTATTCATTTATTGACAAAAGGAAAGAAATTCATACCTGAGACATGTTTTTGATTATTTGATACATATGTGTGTTGTGTGTGCATGTATTTTTTCTTGTTTTATTCTGAGACATATCCTAAAACATCAATTCATTCTTGGTGTAAGAAACTCAAGAATTGAATGTGCATTTTCTTTTATCTTTATATCACAATTACAAATACTCATGAAAACTTGCCTCATGGGAGCTTAACATCCCATTTTTAATAAAATACTAACCCTTATTAATGGCCTCATTCTCTTGTCCATCTTTATATCTAACCATAATGCCCTCTACATCCTCTAGATCCAAGAAGCCTGACCCATCATTATCCCATTTCTCAAACAGCTGATCCATCATATGTTTTCTTTGTGATGACAATGCCTCTTTACGAGCCTAAAAATAAAATGTCCAGACATATTGTCAGCAAATAGGAAGAAATATACTCATATTTTACATAAAGTTACTACTCGCAGTAATGATTCCTTATATGGATAGGTTTCATGTACACAGTCAACATATTCAGGTTACTCCAAGTTTTCTTTGAATGTTTTGAAAGATTGACCAGGCAAAAGACAAAAACAATGCGAAAAACTAATAAATCCAAATAAAAACTTGCCCACTGTAATCATTTGTTTTCTTCAATCAAAATGTAAAAAGAGTCTTCTAAAAAACTAAAAACTTTGTCTTGCAAATAAAGGATGGGATTGGGAAATTTACTGAGTGGATTAAGATGAACCATAATAAGTAAACTTTAATCAATAATACAGAATAACAACAAAATTTGACATTGTACTACAAGAAAATTATGTTCTGTTATTTTACAACAGTTTGAATTATCATGGTACCTTAATAAGACGGTCCATCTTTTCTTCTTCTGTCTCTTCATATCCTTCTTTGATAAACTTAGCCAACATAACAAAGGCCTCTTGTTTTGGTTTTTCATCTTTATTGAGGAATGTTTCTGTTAGCTGTACAAACTGTGATACATTCAAGACATTCTCATCAAAGGCTGAGGTTCCTGATTGTTGACTACGTGCTGTCATTACTGGAAAATTAAAACACAAAAATAAACATAAATAATTTATCAAGTAACCATATAAAAACACCTGTGTTAACTGAGGTGAAACTAGAAAAAATGTTTGTTCTGTAGGTACTTAATCACAATTCCCTAATGACAGTAGTGCTGATTGTCAATTAAGAGAATTCAATTTGCCAAATAATTTGGGCAATGTAGCATCACAGTTTTTCAGACACTCGTTCAACATTGGAACGGAAGTGACTAAAACTAAGCCCCTCAACACACAAATGATATTCACTAAAACCAAAGGAAATGCATTGAACTCGAAAGTTGTCTATTGGACTTTAATTCAATACTGTAGAGTATAACAGCTATCAGTTCTACCCCTATCAAAGGTGGTTCTACTGTAGAGTATATCATCTACCAGTTATCTCCCATGGCTATAGTTTATTTATTACTATAATATATAAAATAATACCTACCAGTTCTCTCCCTATCAAAAGTGGTTCCTTCAGCAAACTTAACACTTCCTAATTGATTTGTAGTCTCTGAGTGGATGGATTCCTTAGACTGTTCTCTACTCACACTGATATCTATACAAATAATAATCAACACATCAACTTAAAAATATGTATTGATATCTATATATAGGTGGAACTTGTAAAATTGAAATGTATTGCAACAATATTGCAACTTGATAAAATAGAACTCCACTTATATATACAATATATTATACATTGATAACATTTAATTAGGATATTTTCAACTTAAAATATGACAAAACTTCATGCAAAAATTAATAAAATCAAAACAAAAAACAAACAGTAAAATGAACTCATGCAAAGTGTTTTCAGGAAAATTAATCCTGCAGTTCAAGTCTTTTACTTGGACAATTGTTTCTTCAATTTGAACAGGTTTATAACTTTGATTAAAATGTGCATTTTCTGTAAGCATAAATCCAAACAATCATTTGAAAGAGTAATTTCTATGGGGCTTTCTACTCATTACCTTCAGATGAAGGTTTAACCTCCTCAGTTTGTCCTACATTAGACACCTCTTTAACATCAGTACCGTTGTCTGCTTCCTCCTTCTTTTCCTCTGGAACTTTTTCAGTTGTTTCCTCCACTTTTTTGTCCTCAGACTTAACCTCTTCTGTTGTCTGCTCTGTTTTTGCATTTTGTCCTTCAGTTTCAGACTTTTCAGGCTCTTTCTCTTTGGTCTCTTCAGTTTTAGGTTCTTCTTTAACAACTTCCTGTTCCTGTGTTGGTTTGACTTCAGACTTCTCTGTCTCAGTCTTTGGCTCTGCAGGTGCTTGTTCTTCTGTTTTAACCTCTTCCGTAGGTTTTGATGCTTCAACTTTAACTTCTTCAGTAGGTTTAGATGCTTCAACTTTAACCTCTTCTGTAGGTTTTGATTCTTCAACTTTAACCTCTTCAGTAGGCTTTGATGATTCAGTGTCAGTAGGCTTGGCCTCTTCTGTGGGTTTTGTTTCCTCTGTAGAGGCATCAGTTGGTTTAGTTTCTTGTTGTTTTTCTTCTTCTTTCGTTGGTTTAGTTTCATCCCTCTGACTTTCTTCAGGTTTAAGTGTTTCTTCAGTCTTTTCTTTTTCTTGAGGTGGAGGTGTTGATGGTTTTTGTTCCTCCTGTTTGGGAGGAGTTTGTACTTCTTCCTGTTGAGGAGGTGGAGTTTGTGGCTTTTGTTCAGTTTTAACTGATGATGATAATAAATAACAAAAACAAAATAAACAACATGCAAAATAAAGTGAACAAAAATAAAGAAAATATAAACTTCATGCCAACAAAATTACAAAAAGAAATTAAATTGCTATTTCATTCAAGATTTTTTCTAAATGAAAAGTTAAACATGTTGATTGTATGGAATCATTTAGCAGTGCTTATAAACAATACATTTAAATGTGTGTGAACTCTGCTTTACTGGGGAATAATCAAATTCATCAAATTCTGATTATCATTATTGCATAGGTGTTCCCTTGGAGCAGATCAAAGTACAATTCTAAACTATAAAATTAATTTCAATTTGAAAACTTCTTTCTTCGTAAATTGCACAACAGTTGTTGGATTTTAATTTTTTTTATGGTAGTTTCTATTATGCCCCAGTCATTGTTTTGGAGTTTTTAAAGGTGCACTAGCTACGAGATATATAAAAAATCTAAAGTTTGATTTTTTTCTGTTCAATCAATAATGAAAGTGAAATAGTGAAATAACAATTCACTTTTGCAGCCAAAAAGGTTCAATTTTGTCAAATTACGCTAAGAAACATTGATAATTAGTTATTTCACTTGCAAGTGAATGAGTCGACCTCTGTAAATCCGTATTCATGTGAACTTCAATTTAACCCCTAGCTAGAGATTGACAACGCATGCATTGTACGTGTACTGGTTATTTAAAGAAAAAGAATGTCAACAATGAAAACTACGGTAAATCATTTGATTACTAATTTGATGCACATAAAATCATTCTTATACGGTTAAAAACAATGAGAAACATCAATTTTTAATCTATAAAATAAAATCAAACAGACCTATAAAAATCCAATTACAGGTGTTGGTTTAATCTATTCATATCTTAATTTATGTTTACATCGCTTATATGGTCATCTGAGGTCAAATCGATAGTTAATTAGATGGCGTCTGGACTAAAATACACACGAAACGAACCTATATATTATCTACCCCATGCTCTGTAAACTGTTTATTTTAGACTTTTGATAGTTTGGATAAATGTTTTACAATTGTTATAAATCAAATATGAGAATTTGAGTCAAATCGGTGACCATGAATTTGACAGCTAGTGCCCCTTTAAGACTTGTTTTGCACTTTTTGGCAGCTTATGTAAAGGGTAACTATAAAGAAAAGTGTTCACAAAATCTTTACTTTTAAAAGGATTATTACTCTAGGAGATTGTGTAGTAAAAATACATGAAGAAAATTTCTGTTGCAATGATTTTTTACTAAAGAATTGATAATGATCACTATAGTCAAGTAGATAAGTTATTACGTCTCCTCATCCAACATTATTCCTACAGAAGGTTGGTGCTTATCTCTGGGCACCCCAGCTTTCTCCACCAATAAAAACTAACTGCCACGAAATAGCACAAAAGTATTGAAAGTGGCGATAAACACCAATAAAACAATCATCCAATATGACAATATTACCAAGAGAATTATTAATGTTAAATATAAGTAATATACTCCCAATTCAATATGACATACCTTCTGGTGACTCTGATACTGTTGTTGTCTCTTTTGAGGGTGCAGGCACCTCAGATTTCTGTTCAGTCTCCTCTACAGGTTTAATGTCCTCATCATCATTGTAAGTGTCCTCAACTTCATCTACTTCAACCACAGGCCCTGTAAAATAATGAAATAAAACTTTTATATGTTTGCAATTAGCTGAGTACTGTAGGCCTCTAACTTGTATCTCCCTATTAAATGCACATTTCAACTTTTAAATTTTATTTTATTGCCCAACATAACATTTAAAGAAAATTTTAAAGTTGCAAAAAAGATAATAATGTTATTATCCTTAAATGTTTTGAAATAGAATGGGACAACCTGATTTTCCATTGTTTCTAATTGTGCTTTTTTTCAAAAACTAAGTTTTTTTTAAATCATATACAGAAATAGGTAAATGATGACTGTAATAATCAAGACACAAAATTATTTTCAAAAATTGCAATTAAAATTGAGAAAGGAAATGGGGAATGTGTCAAAGCGACAACAACCCGACCATAGAGTAGACAACAGCGAAAATTGTTGATTTATATAATGTTGGTTTTAAATAAGTAAATATGTTCTTACATCTCCTAGGATTTCTCATATGCATCTTTATATTATCTTTGACAGTATCCCAGAAATTCTCAAACAAACTCAAAATCCTGTGTCTGTCCAACAATCCAATCTGTAAAATATTATATTAATATATGTGAAACTTAAAAAAGAAAGTGAAAGTAAGTTGATGTACATCCAGTGTATGATAAATATTATCTCTTGACAAAACAGTCTTCTATAGCTGACTATGTGGTATGGGCTTTGCTTATTGTTGAAGGACGTACAGTGATCTATAGTTGTTAATTTCTGTGTCATTTGGTCTCTTGTGGGGAGTTGTCTCATTGGCAATCATACCACATCATCTTCTTTATATTCAATACATTCACAGCAAAAGTACCAAAGTCCTAGAACAAACATATATGATAAAAATTAAATGTTAACCCCTCTTTTAGCTCCTGCCTTAGTTATAAAGAACAAATACTCTTAAAAATACTAGAAGAACTGAAAACAAAGCTGACAAATTCATACTCACAACCTCTAAATAAAACAAATTCAAATTCTATGATTTACAAATAGGGAAACCTCCAAATTAAAACAGAATTAAAAAAAAATAGAAGGTGCACAATGGCATTAAATCATTAATACTGTATAGCAGGTTATTTTTGCAGGTGTAAAATTTCGTGATTTTCATTAAATAGGGTATACAAAATATTTTGGCAGTTAATTTTTTCGGGGAATTTAAAACTTTTATCAATACCTTTGCATGTGCACTTTTAAATTGGCGGAATTTATTTTGTCAATTTTGTTCTATCTGCGAAAATTTACTCCCGGAGATAATACCCGCTTTACAGTAATATGAGAAATTAAAAACAGTCTATATCTTCTTCTGTAAGAGGGGTTTAGTTTTCTTAATTGAATTGTTTCATATTTTCATGTCAGGGTCTTTAATATCATTAGCAATCATACCAAATCTCCTAATTTTTATAAAAACCTTTTTATGCCCAATTTATGGGCATTATGTTTTCTGGTCTGTGCGTTTGTTAGTTTGTCTGTTCATTTGTCCGTCTGTCGTGCTTAAGGTTAAAGTTTTTGGTCAAAGAAGTTTTTGATGAAATTGAAATCCAATCAACTTGAAACATACTATACATGTTCCCTTTGATATGATTTTTCTAATTTTAATGTCAAATTAGAGTTATTACCCCATTTTCATGGTCCCCTGAACATAGAAAATAATAGTGCGGATGGGGCGTCCGTGTACTAGGGACACATTCTTGTTATGATAGAGGTTGTTACAAAATTAGACTTACACCACTGTGATCACATGAAATGAAAAGATTTGACAGAGCTATTCTCCTGTTTTCTTCTTGGGTAGCTGCTCTATAGGATATAGCACACTTGGCTAAATGTTTCATAAATTCATCAAATAAGTCCCTGGTTAAATCTTCAACATAACCACTGAGATACTGAAAACACAAAATTCAAATAATTAAATTTGTTTAATTATATAATTGTTATTGTGAAATATAACACTTGTACTAAAAAAACATTGTGTCTCTGTATAGCAAAGTTTCTCATATTTCTAAGTCTAAGATTGTATTGAAAAAATATTTATAAAACATCAGTCTGAAACTATTTGTTTATACTATTTCAGGCTAAATTACCATACAAGAGTGTACACCTAACCTTAACTTTTTGACTGCTATACTGATTATGATTGAATTTTATATTGAAAGTAGTTAATGTCAACATTTTACTTCAGGTACATGTATCACATAAACTTATCATTTATTCATTATCAAATATCCATGGGGTCAGACGAACCCTTGCTACCAGATGGACATGCTCACCTAACAATCATTCAATACACCAAATATAGTTATAGTAATTTGTTGTAGTGTTTTTAGAAATAGATATAATCATGAAAACTTAGAAAAAAAGTCAAGGTCAAACAAACCTTGTCTGACAGACATGTATACTTGGCAATACTTCTACATTTGAAAAATTAGTGTCTTATTACTTATAATGACCGAACAAGTTGTCTCATAAAAAAAATACAATTTTTTATGCAATCACTATACTGTGAAAATGAGGTCAAGGACAATAAACACATGCCAGAACATGAGGCATATATACAAGATATTTGGTTTACATGTTTTCTTTCTTATACCTATGTATCGCATTCTGAGACTGAAACAAGAAATTGATATCTTTGATTTAAGTCACAACAAAAATTTCAAGGAGATCAGAACTCCAAACTTCCATTTTGATCTTCATGTAAACTATAAACTATTCATGCTACATGTACTGATTTTAAAGAATATATTTTGTTACATAAATCTATGTTGCACAGATGCACTTTTTTATCAACAACAAAATAATATAATTACTTTGGCAAAATCTTTAACAGTAAGACATTTCCCACTTTCGTCAGTTGCTTCCAGACTACGACTTAATTTAGCAGCATCTCTCAACTCTTCAGGGAAAGTTGCTTCTGCTATTTCAGAAAACGATCTTAAAGCATTCTGTACCTGTTAAAAATAAACAAAAGTGCCATGTTATCTGTTATCTAAAGCATTGTGTATCAGTTTAAAAAAGAAAAACAGCATATTTTCTACAGCATATGAATTACAAAAAGGATGCGCTATACATTTGTAACAGCAGAATAAAAGTAGATATGTCAATTTTGTTACCATACATATGTATATGACAAAAGTAATGTACTACATGTAATAAAACAGGTTAAAACATTTAAAGTATATCACATAAAAATCATTTTGCACCTTCCATTTATCATTTTGTTATTTACTAGATAAACATTATCAAAAAATGTGTGTATGCTGTGTGAGCCTCTTAATAAAAAACAAAACTTGGTATGTTTGTAATTTCTAAGGCAGGTATATTTATATATAATATCAACTTTTTATTACATTGTATACTGAAAAGGCATTTAATATTTGCCACTGGACATTTATAGATGTAATTAATAATTCAACCTCCTATTGAATTCCATTTTTATAAATTTTACAATATAAAATACCAATGAAAGCTCGACTTTTCCTTCAGGATGAGAATTCCATTCTCTAAACTGATCCATGAAGCAATTTTCTCTTCTTTCTCTCTCTTTCTGTTTGATTTGTTCTAATTTCTCCCTCTCTTCTCTTCTTCTCTTTGCCTCTGTTTTAATTCTGGCTAATCTATAGGTTATACAAGATAAAAAAAGAAATTAAACAAAACTCTATGCACTAATGTGAATGATAATCTATGTCCTTTATATGAAATAGAAGTATTAACCTAGAGGTTCTTTGCTAAACTTAAAAAAAGACAGGGAGAAAAATTTATACAGGCTAACCCCGCCACATTATTTATGTATGTGCCTGTCCCAAGTCAGGAGCCTGTAATTCAGTGGTTGTCGTTTGTTTATGTGTTACATATTTGTTTTTCGTTCATTTTTTTTCATAAATAAGGCTGTTAGTTTTCTCGTTTGAATTGTTTTATATTGTCTTATCGGGGCCTATTATAGCTGACTATGCGGTATGGGCTTTGCTCACTGTTGAAGGCCGTACGGTGACCTATAGTTGTTAATGTCTGTGTCATTTTGGTCTTTTGTGGATAGTTGTCTCATTGGCAATCATACCACATCTTCTTTTTTATATTACATCTACAGTGATCCCTAAATTAACCTGACATCTATAAATCGCTGATCTAAGTCGTTTCAATTCTTGTTCATTTCATATCTCCCTATCAATATTGTTTATGATGTTATTTATTAGGTCTTTCCACTTTTCCGTGGAAAGACCTATTGGATTTCTTCTGATTATTATTATTTTTTTTTTTTTTTCTTCCGCCTAATTTTTTTCCTTCGCTGTTTTTTTGTTTCGCAAGATGTCGCTTTGATATTTGGAATATGATATCGAACAGGTAATACGCTTTTTGAAACCAACTCTGCTTAACTAAATACTATCCCATATAAGAGTTATCTCCCCAAACACTGTTTTTCTTGTGGCCACTTCTCCTTCGCAACTGTAAAAGATTATGACAAATTTATTTTACCAAATTGTTCGTTATATCCTCAGGATGTTCTGTTTTATTTTGACCGAAGCCGTATAGAGATTCCATATGAGAGTTATTTCCCCTTTTGTATTTGAAATTTTGAAATGTATTTTAAACTGGAAAACCATAAGTGATAGAGACCTAGGGTCTTTTGATTTGAGATCCTTGGTCCAAAAAAATGAAAATTAGGTCAAGGTCAAAGGTCAAGGTCATATTCTAAATTTTGATTTTGGCTTATTTTCACTCATTTTCATTAACCTTATAAGATATAGACAAATTATTTTTACTAAATTGTTAGTTGCGACATGTCATAACATAATAATTTTGGTTGAAAGGGTGCGTAGACAATAAATGGGAGTTTTAGCCCCTATCACATCTAAAATTATGCGTAAAGTGATATAACTTATCAACCATACATATTAGAGACCAAGGGTCTTTTGATTTGAGATCCATGGTCCAAAAAAATGAAAATTAGGTCAAGGTCAAAGGTCAAGGTCATATTCTAAATTTTTGATTTTGGCTTATTTTCACTAATTTTCATTAACCTTATAAGATATCAACAAATTATTTTTACTAAATTGTTAGTTGCGACATGTCGTTACTTAATAATTTTGGTTGAAAGGGTGCGTAGTCAATAAACAGGAGTTTTAGCCCCTATCATATCTAAAATTATGCGTAAAGCAGTGTTTTCCATTCGGCATTTAAGCCGGGTGTGCCGACCACCTTCTTTTGAAAGCCGACCACCTTTCGATTTTAGGAGGTGGTCGGCTTTTTTTTCAAATTTCGGATTTTTTTCGGTTCCGTACCGTTAAAATTTGAATACTTATCGCGCCTCACTGATTTGTTTTCTTCATTGACAAAGATGGCTTTCAATCGTCAAATTTCAATGTTTTCATTTATCAATCGGGGTACAAGAAAGGCAGATGACGATGATGATAAAGAAAATACTAGACCAAATAAGTTAAATAAAATTGATAGTAATGTTGAAGTTGTGGAAATTGAACAAAAATCGACCAAACAACGGAAAAGACACGCAAGTGAAGACAAATATGAGCAAGACTTCAAATGGCTTATAGTCACAGAGGAAGGATACTACTGTTCTATGGGCCAAAAATACGGCATAAAAGCAAGAAACAGGACATAAAATTGTAAATGAAAGAAGAGAGAAAAAAGATAAATTGTTGAAAAAAATCAAATTAAAGAATATTTGACAATTAATATGTCTACGTCTGTTTATGTTTGTTCAACTCCATTAAATGTGAATATTATACTAATCTTTATTTTTGTGACCCCCACGTGCACCCACAGTAAATTTAAAAAAAAAACGGGTGGACATTTAAAAAAAAAACCACCCGGTTGCAAGTGATTTTTTTAAAACACCCACCTTCCCTGAGTGAAAAAAGGAAAACACTGCGTAAAGTGATATAACTTATTTACCATACATATTAGAGACCTAGGGTCTTTTGATTTGAGATCCTCAGTTTGTGACCTTGAAATTGAGGTCAAGGTCAGAGGTAAATTTGACGTTCTAGATTATGACCTTTGCTTAAAATTCATATCTATACATCATAAAGCCACAGGAACTTACATTTTTGACTGATTTTTAATATTTTAATATCAAAATAGATATTTACTGGTGGAAAGACCTTCAATTGTTCTCTGAACAATTGGTTTAGAGAACAATTGGTTTTTAATATTTATTTTATTTTGTTCTTGTATTTATCATTTGAAATAGAGAATATGTTTTAAGTTGACAAAACTTGTGTCTGTCATTATTTTTTTACAATAAAATATGTTTAAAATAAACTTGTGAACATCAGCCAGCTGTCAATACCGTGTGTTCCAAATTCTATATGACATTGCTATTAATTGACTAGAATTGCTGAGTTATCCTGTTATAAGTTACAGATTCCAACCAGATACTGACAGACTTCCTCCAGACCTCAACCAATAAAAACTGGCATCCATGATATAAAGCCAAAAATGCTAAAAGTGACTTTAAATACCAACAATCAATCAATATTTATATACAATATACCTATTGTCTTCAATGTTGAACAGTTGTTTTCTAAGTCCATCAGCCACTTCTCTTAGTCCTCTAACATAGGGAGATGCCTCTGAAAAGTTACTGTACTTTGGATTGTTTCTTAGTAAATACTGTGCCAGAAAATTAATTGGATTAAAATCAGGATCTTCTTCATTTTCTTCTGTTAATCCTTTCTTGTCTGCTTCTGTCAAAAGTTTTTCTACACCTAAAATCAATGTTGGGAGAACTTTGTCAACAAGGTATGATCTGACCTCTAATGTAGCTTCATTGTCATTTAACCACTGTTTAGCTAAGATTTCTGTTGGAATTTTCCTTGCCATTTTTCTAGCATCATCTCTTGAACTTCTGGTGTTGTTTTTCTTTTCATTTCTCATTCCTACTAATTTCTCCATCATGTTTTGCTCATGAAGCCTCTTCCATCTCCTGACAGCACTCCTTACAACTGGTTTCATATAATCAGAGCCAGTTGGTGTCTGTTTTCCACTTCCTGGAGTTATAGACAGTCTACCTGGACTCTGTGGTGTTGTCATGGTTACTCTTTTGGTTGGACTTCCTTCACGACCAGAGCCTGGCTTGGAAGTAAGAACATCAGCCATGATTGCTCAGCCTAAAAGAAACAGTGATATATATATACATGTATAAATAAAAAAAAAACAATAAATTTACACTTTGTTTAAAAATTGCATTTAAAGTTCCCTTTCTAATACTTGTGGTTCATCCTTATGGTAAGATTTAACAATTTTCTTCAGTTTGTTGATTGAAGGATGTTAAATGGAGCACGCCTGCCAACTAACTCGATTTGGACCTTTGCACAATCCTGATCACGAAAAATAACCCTAAGCTAGAATTTTAAGCCGAGTTGGATTTGTTGTCTCTCTGTAGACTGTATAAAGGAATCATAAAAAAGTTGATCATGTTGGATAAGTTACCACACTGCCAAAAAAGAAAATAAACGGTTGAATTCAGAGGCTGGTTGACAAAACTTAATACAGATATCACATGACTTTTGCAATATCTGCAATAAAGAACACAAAGATACTATGCTGGCCTTAATGTTTGTATAGTTTTCGGTCTATCATTTTGTTATTTATAGGTTTGTCTCACTAATGAAGTGTCAAGAAGCAACCAGAAGAATAATTTAGTGAACGGGAGCGTCAATAAGACTATAAAGGGACAAGAAAAAAAAAAAAAAATCTTATTAAACATGTTTAAACTATTTACATTGTACATGTATAGATTATTTTTTTTATTTAGTAACAATTGTTGGATTTATTCTAATATAATTCTTATTCTTACAACAGTCAATTTTCCTTTGTGGTGCCAGATATCATCCCTTATGACATCAAATTTTTACAAGTTAGAACTGTGATGATCAGAAATGGTAAACAAATAGCGACAAATGTGTACCGTAAGTGTCGATCTGACTATCCTGAAATGGTGGTAAGTCGTTCATCTAAGGACATTTTTTTCTGTAGACATAGCTTTGTTTTTATTAATAACCGTGTATTATCAAGCAAGTTTACTCATTATACTTGTTTCTCAGTCACTCAATCACAGTACAGTGTTGTTCCATACTAAAGCTGCTGACCCTGTTTGTTTACATTCAAATTCCAATGGCGTCAAAACCATGTGATGCATTGAATCTTTCTACCCAATCAAATTGCTCTAGTGTCAATTAGGTGATTTTTTTTAGACTAAGGCAATTATATTATTTGTTTGTGTGATATTGCTTTGAAATAGTTTGCAATGAATTTGGGTTTATTCAATAGGAAGCCTCATATTAAGCTATGAATTTCAACATCATTGGAATTTTATATGTACATGTATATTTACCTAGAGTCATGATGGTCAGAATATTGATCTTTTTATATTGAATCATTTTTTTTTATGAAAAATATATGTATATATACGTGTATTGTTTTTGTCGAGCCTTTGACTAGTCAAAAAAGCGAGACATAGTCATCCTACAATCCATCAGCGTCGTTGGTGGTGGCGTCCACAAATATTCACTCTGTGGTTAAAGTTTTTGAAATTTTTTAGACACTGGGTCTTTTTTCACAGGAAAATGTCCTCAGATGTAAGGTGCTTGTCATTTTGAAATTCTGAAAATACGATTTCAGTGATATTGTTGGCTTTTTTCAAAACTACCTCTACCCTTTTTTATTGGGAAAATATGCGTCATTTTTATCAAATTGGGAAATTTATAATGAAAGATGAATTTGACTGGAATTTCAATTTGCAGACCCCCTTTTGAGAGGTAAACCCTCATTTGAAAAAAGACCCCTTATTGTCTGTGATGATACATAAATAGACCCTCAAATCTGCACATACAATGTATAGTCATTTTAGGCATGAAAATGGTTTAAATGAGTGTTTTTCAGTTTGTATTCATGCACAAATACTACTGAGACTGCACTGTTTGGGAAAAAGGTTAGGCTTTTGGGGAATAATTTTAAGCCATTTTTTTTTCAAATTGGGATTTTTCTCCAGGGGAAAAAGGCTTTATTCTCCATTAATTTAAGGCAAACAATATCACTGGATTTGCTTGACCTATTTTGTCTGCCACAAGATTGATAACAAACGATGAATGGAATGTACACAAAGCCGGAAGAGTGATTTTCTGAAGTTCTGAAATGTTTTTAGGCATTCGGAAGTCAGGTTTGAAAGGGCCATTAGTAAATTGGCATTTTTGAGCAATAATTGAGAATAACAATGAAAACATATCTTTAGAAATGTTTTTTTATATAGAAGAGTAGAATAAACTAATTCTGCACTAGTTTTGTACGCTGGTGGTAGCGTAGTGATGTCAATGCTTAGTTTTCCTGTGTGATTAGTACAATAACAAATCCCAACTAACCAACAAGATGACCGTCACCGATTAGATGTATAGACTACGGAAGGATATATGCCATTTGACCAGGTGCCAAATTGACTTTTTTCTATAGGTGGCTTATCCATCTTTTTAATTAAAGGGTGAGTGCAAGATAAAAGTCTAGAACGGGCATATATGTCCAGAATTCAGTATCTTCATGATAGCAGGTGCTGTAAACTACAACAAAAACCAAAAAAAAAAACCCAAATATATTTTCCTCTAAGAGAATGTGCAGAAATGTGTTTATGCATTCTTAAAAAAGGTTTTGTATGTAACATAAGAAAAATATCATACCAAGACTTAATCTTCTTTGAAAAATCAAAATAAGAACATTAAAAAAAATGTTTCCAAACCACCATCAACGTTGCTAAGAGGAAGTGTGCGTCTGAATCATACAGACGTTTTATTTTCCATATTTGAAACTTCCGGCAAAATACGCATGTGACGGAAATCGAACCCAAAGAAGGAAGAGAATGAGAATGTTTTTGTTGTTTTGTTATTGTCTTTCATTTGAAATGTAGCTATTTCTTATTTTGTATTTGAATATTCAGTCGGATAAGATATGGCGTTGGTAACCGTCCAAAGATCTCCAAGTCCAAGCAATACAGAATCAGTAAGTTTTAGTTGTTGTCAGCCGATTTTAAGCGTAACTGTCATATTCATGCATACTTCAAAATTAGCACTTTAACGTCAACAGATTGAGACAATTTATTTGTTTAACTGTGCCACTTTTCTGATTAATGCTACACATCTGATTTGCCAAGACAATAATTTTTCTTTGTTAGGATAATGACCAGTTCTCAGAATTTACCTTTTCCAATACACCTTATCGCTATTTGTCCCCCATTACTGGATATGTCACAGATTCCCGTAAAAACTTGACGTCATTAAACAAAATATTTGACGCCACAATGGAAAAGTGATTGTTGTATGCGTCAAAAGTTCAAGCGGACAGGTCAGCCGGGATTAGCGATAAGGTGTATACACCTTATCGCTATTTGTCCGCCTTAACTGGACATCACACAGGTTCCCGTAAAATTTCGAAGTCATAATACAAAATGTTAGACGCCACAATTGAAAAGTGATTGTTGTATGACGTCAATAGTTCAAGCGGCACTGATCCTCGGGTCAGCTGGTAAATTATACACCTTATCGCTATAAATATAATTTGTTTCGCTTGACACGAGAATCTGGGCCGGTTGAACTTTTGACGTCATACAACAATCATTTTTCCATTGTGGTGTCATATATTTTCTATTGTGATGTCAAAATTTTACAGGAACCTTTGCGATGTCCAGTAATGGCGACAAATAGCGATAGGTGTTTGGCAAAATGCCACTGGTTTTCAGTTTAAGTAACCAATGCACATGATGCAAGATGTTTTGGCCACTCTGCCAGTTCAGGCATAGACATTTTAGCCAGATGATTCAGCCATACTGCCATTTTGGCCATGGTTTTTCAGTTTGGTAATAAAAATGATCCTTTTAAAAAAAACAAAAAAACATTTTAGGCACTGGCTAGGGTTACAATGAAATGTAACAATAATGATTTTTTTTTTTTTTAATTTATAATGGCGACTAATTGCCAAAATGCAGAGTTGGGTAAGGAACCAATTATTTACGAATGTAACAATAATTTTTGTGTCTTCTTTGTAAACATGTAAAAAGTGGAAGCAAGTTCCTTAGTACTGTTTATGTAGTAACAGATTGTCAAAACACTTACATCTTTGTTTGAAAATTATTATGAGTCTTTACTCTTATACAATGTACAAATGATGTATGTACAACAAAAGAAGACTTCTTAAAAAAAATATGGCACTGAAAAGAGCTCTAGGCTCGCCACTAGATGAATTTCAAAGCCTTGTTTCCTTGCCATTTGATTGGTTTCTTATGTAACCATTGCCATTTTGTTGCATACTTCTGTGACATTATTTTAATGGGAGATAACTCATATAATATTAAAGAAGCTCACACTTTTATCACATATTATATATAATAAGGCAAAATAAACAACATAACTTATTTTCATGAAGATGATTTGGGGCCTGCACCTTTAGTCATAGTTTATTGTCTGAATATTTTGCATATTTTACTATCAAAATTACATGTACATAAAGGCAAGACATATATCTGTGCCAACTTATTAATTTCACAACAGCAGACCACACACAAAACTATGTTTGTGTAAAAAATTTAAGTATCTCAATTTTTCGAATATTCAGGCATGTACTCTAAGGATGTCTCTAGTTTACATTGTTTTATCTTCATTAGTGATGAGCATCCCCGGCCCTTAAAAAAAATTAAATTAAAGATTATTTACATCAGGTAATAAAAAAATAAAAAATATTTACATCAGGTAATAAAAAAATAAAAGAATATTTACATCAGGTTTGAGATTGGTCAGATTTGTAAAAGATACTACAACATGATGTATACTTTTAGGAAGATGTAGATACTGAAGAAGGATCTAATCTGAAATCTCCTAACAGATCCAGAAGGTATGTACAGTTTGTTTTAATCATACAAAACTTTAGAAATTATGTATACATAAAGTCTGTTTAAATTAAAGGTTTCTGACATACTGTAAGTTTAGACCAGTTTAATTGTTCCAAGATGCAAATATTAGGACAAAACTACCCTTGCCAGTAATACATTTGTGATAATTTCACCTAACAATCATTATTTGGTATTGAGGTTCATCAGACATGTCAGTGTTACCTTTGTTATGCTGCTAAACATTGACATTTGGTATTAGGTTTCATCATTACTGGTTACCTGTCATCAGTAACAGTTGTTGTTATTCTACATGGCATTTGAATTTTAGAATTTAAATACCAGTACACTCTTAAGAGTATTATTATACAAGTAACAAAAAGTAATTGCAATTGAATTTATAAAAAAATAATTGAAAGGTTCTGTAATCATGGTTATTGGGTCAATTAATTAATTAAAAGTTCTAATATTAACTGTACATGTACAAAAATGTATACTAGCTTTCACATAATATATAATACAGTGTTAGAATCATAATTAAACTTTTTATGAAAATTCATATGGGACCAAAAAATGAAAGGGTGTACACTTTTGATGCCCAAGAAAAATCAAACAAATACCCTAAAAAAGGATAGCAATAAAAAATCCTATTTTCAGTTCAGATTTGATTTTACTCAACAATATTTGAGCTATATTTACATGCACATTTCTAAAATAAAATTTGTCAACTGTTTATCTATGACAATTTGTACTTTACACATGGTAGATTTGTCATGTAAAATTCTCAGTTAATAAGCCGAATTAGATTTAACTGCACATGTTTGACTCATTAAATTGTAAATCATAGATTTTATCTATTATACATGTATGTTAAAATTTGTATACATGTATGAACTATATTTATATATTGGCTTATAAATTTTGAAATGAAAGATACTTGAAGGGATTATGTATTGATTATTTATACTACTGTCACTTTTGATAAAGTTGTGTTAAAGTACTGTAAAATCAGAAATTATTGCGTGCATTTATTATTTGCAATTTTGTCATTTTAGACTAAAATGCGATTTAAATTTTTGCGATATTGAGAAAAATGGTGTTTAATTTATATAAAATTTTAAATGCGAGTTTAAATTATTGTAATTATAACCATGTCACATTTTTTGCAATAATAAAAATATCGCGATAATTTCTGAATTTACAGTAATGGGAGACAACTTGCTTGGTTTAGAAATGTGTCTTTGCTGGTTTAAAGTACGTTTTATTGAGACATAGAATATGTATATATATTTACCATTGTAACTGAAGTATACTAGGATCATGAGGATAGCTTTATAAATTTGAAAGTAATGTTACACGACATGGTTCCATTGTGTGAATGTCATGTCAGGCAGTGAAGCCAGTTCCAAACTTTATGATATATTGATGTCATTGCTTAACCCTTTCGCCGATGAGTCCCGGTTTACCGGGATTCACGCTTCAGACAACTGACGATGAGTCCCGTTTTACCGGGATCGGAATACATCTTTTATGTTTCCCGCTCAAAACAGTGCAAATATGAGTTATCTTTCTTTGATGAATACCCGGATGAACGTGTAAACATGGGGCTTCCGTTTGTTGAAAACCGTGTCAAAATCAGACGAAATTTACGGAATTTACGAGAATTTGAAATGAGGGAACATTTTTTTTGAAAGAATATGGACGAATTGAAGCCAAACTAGTATACTTTTTTGACATAAAATGTCGTTTTATGTACAAAACACTTGGAATGGACATCGTTCAGTGTGAGGAATTTGTACAGCCTCATAAAATTTTTCAAAAGTTTGCCGTTTTGGGTTAAAAAATTACGATTTGGGGTCAAAGAGCAGAATTTTGAGAATTTCACCTAAATAATGCCGAAAATTTGAAAATTTGAATATTTTATGAGGAAAAAATTATCAAAACATGAATAAAACTGTGAACATGGTGTTAGTGAATGAAATAAATACACAAATAACTACAAACAAGTTTTTATTGACATTTATTATGAAGATCTCCCACTTGAGCAATAGTAGCCAGGGAAGCCATCGTCTCAGAGTAGCTTCTGTCTGGGCAGCAATCGGTGAAAGGGTTAAGGTGCATAATCCAAAACATTAATTAGAAGCAGAAGGCAACAAAGGGAATCTAAAAATAAATTCCATCATGACCATAGCAAAAAACATACAACATTCCACATTTAAAATTTTAATTAATCATATATATGTACCTATAAAATAATGAAGCATTAGGAATATGCAAACTACATATACATTTTGTAATAAGGTTGAATATTTGCATTTAATTATAAATTTCATTGTAATTTGGGTCAATGAAATACCTTGACATATATATGACTGAAAGAGAGTTGATGAAATTTCCTTATACCCAAGGACAGTTTGAAATAGAATTTCCTTAGGACATGTCCATTTTGTTTGTGTAAATGATTATTATAATTTAGTCATTTTAAAACTTATTTTATTGTTTATAGTGCAGATGTTCATTTGAAGTTTAATTTCAAGGAAGACTGATTCAAATAAAAGTGGTGACTAATTAGACTATTATGTAATTACTTGGTTTGAAGTGTAAATAGTCAACAAATGATCATATGATATAAGTTTTAAAAGAAATGTGAAATCAAAGGAAAGCTTATTATAGTTTCCTGTATTACCATTATTCTTTAACAAAATTTAAAAAATAAAACTTATTTGTCAATCTGACATTTTTATCTTCAATAGATTTCATTATTTTCCTTTTTTCCCCAAGTACATGCAGGGAATTTGTTACATGAATTGATATATCTTATCTTTTTGTTAAAGGAAATCCACATAAATTTTTTTAAGTACTATAAACTGCAGATATTACAGGCATGTTTCAAGTGAAATAAATACACTTTGATTTTGATATGCACATGTAGAATGTTTTCTACATGTATTATCACATGAATCAATAGATGATTTTGTAAACATTCTATAGTTTATAAGAACTTTATTTTTTAAGTCCATCAGTTTGCTATATTTGGAAGGAAGTTCCCCTTTGCTCATTGGTCATATTATATTATAGATCTTTACCATGGGCAACCTAGAATTTCTAATCAGTAATGTTTACTTTAAGGGATCAATAAATTGTGTAAAAGGGAATTGGTGTTATAATAAAGAGTTGTGTTAAGTTGTTTTAAAGAAAGAAAAAGTCAACTTGTTTACTCATATCATTGTGAAAAGAAAAACCGTCAAAAGTGTGACACATTTCAGAAATAAGTTCAGAAATGTTTTGATCTCTATACTCCAAATAAATATTGGGTGTTTGTCTTATATACCTCACTGCATCACAATAAATAAAATAAAATTTCTAGTATCGTAGTTTTTAAATCCCCAGCTTAACAAACCAAGTGTTTACATCACAGAACAGTAATTGAATGCATAATATTACAACTTTTGTATTGATTGCATTATTACCTTCCGTCACAATATTTGATTAATTTTTTTTTATCAGATTTTGTGACTTGTTGCTGAGGGATTAAGGGAAATGATATATAATGTTCCATTTTCATAGGTCGCTGTACAACCTTCAACAATGATTCAAAGTCATTTGGTATATCAAGCTATAAGCTTGCCCTGACAAGATGATATGTAAAACAATTCAAACAAGAAAATCAACAGCTTGAATTATGTACAAAACTATGAACAAAAACAAATATAATTTAAAGTAACAAATGAAAACCACTGACTGAGAACAGGCACATACAGAATGTAGGAGGTTAAACCTGTTTAATATGGGGACCCAACCCTCCCCTGACCGTGGTGTTACAGCACAACATATGATAATTTTTCATATCATGCGACTTGCTTGAGATGGATAATTATCGCTAGAAACTAAGAAGGCACATGGTGTTGCTAATGAAATAGACATGAAATTGACGTCGTCATAGGTAAAATAGCGATAAACTGATTATCATTGGTCATCTCAACTCGATTGCTTTTTTCACTTTCGCAGTACCAGCTCAAGCGAGAAAACCAATCTCGTTGAGATGGTCAACACTAATCTATAATTATCGTTGATCATCTCTATAAGATTGTTGCCAGTACGGCGAAAGCGAGAATAGCAATCGAGTTGAGATGATAATCTGTTTATCGCTATTTTACCTATGACGACGTTGTCAATATCATGTTAGTTTCAATAGCAACGCCACATGCCTCCTTAGTTTTTAGCGATAATTTTCCATCTCAAGCGAGTAGCATGATATGAAAAATTATCACAATAAAAGATCAAAGGAAAATTGCACAAAAAAGTGATAATTTCCTTTCTCAGCCGAGTCAAGTGATATTTATAGATTATTACATGGCATTTTTCATATTGCCCTGGTATCAGCCCTAGACTCCCATATCAAGCCAGAGGGCTTTAGCCCGAGGGCTTGATATGGGTCGTGGGCTGATACCAGGGACCATATGAAAAATGACATGTAATAATCTATTTATCACATATTTTTAAGCAAGAGAAAACAAATAGCTTACACCAAATTATGTTTGATATTTCATCAAAAATCAAAAAGATATTTAACGAAAATAAAATAAAAAATGTATCACTGTGAGTTTAAAAAAGTTCGTATCACAGTAGGTTACTGTAAACAACGTTTTGTGAAAAGTTTCAGAAATGATTAACAATAAATATATTAATTCTAAGAATTGCAAATATTAAACGACTTTAAAATGTTACATTACAAATGTTAAAAATGCTTAAGAAGAATCCTATATCGCTACTCATTCCAGTGTGGCGTCATATATTTTATAAATTCTTTATGACGTCAAAATTTTACGGGAACTTTTGTGATTTTCACTGTTGATTTCTACTTTTTTCTTCTACAGCAGATTCGTAACTTTCTAAATTTCTTTTCATTGTGTTCAACTTGTTTACAAATAGTCTTTGATTGACAGTTTACTGGAAGTTAAACTCGGGGGCTTGATATGGATTTCGAGGGCTGATATCGATATCGGCCCGAGGGCTGATAACCAACCTTGACTTCCGGCTATTATTGGCCATGCAAAAACGTACATATCAGTACAAAATATGTGATGATAAAAGTTATCGCTAGAAACTAAGGATGCATGTGCTGATTGTCAATAAAATTAACAATGGCGTCATAGGTAAAATAGCGATAAACAGATTATCATTGCTTTTCTCATTTTCGCTGTTCTGGCTCAAGCGAGAAAATCAATCTTGTTGAGATAACCAACCATCTATAAATATCAGCTTTATCTTGTCCTGATTATGCACGAAATATTTGCCACAGGACATTAAGCAAACACAAATTGATCAACAATGAATTGCACAAATATGTAGAAAATTTGAAGTTTAAAAAGAAACCAATAAAAGCTATAGAGATTAAATCCTGCAGATCCTATTTTAATGTTTATATGCATAAAAGGCATGCATTATTTAATCTTATCTTTAAATGTTTTTTAAAGCTTTTAAAATATTTGAACTATTATAAAGTGCAAGATAAAAAAAAAATATTGAACAAATCTATAAAATTCAATTCAACATGAATGATTTTCTTATTACATGTTATTGAAACGATTCTCTCTGAATGATATGGTTGACAGCACCGTTATATTTTAGATTTTTTTTATACCATTATCAGTATTTCCATAATGTATATTGGATTAAATACCTACTAATTGTGGGATTTGTAATTGTGCCAGCTATCAGTATTCATTCGTAGTGATGAAAAAAGTAGTATAGTGGATGATGCAGGAATGTAAAAGTTTACGTTTTAATTTATTCATAAAATGTCAGAATTTTTTTACCTGTATTTGAAATTGTGAACATTTATTATTGTAAAATTATGTTGTTACAAGTATACGCTGGCACGATTTTAAATTGAAAGTATAAATTGTTAGTTTAACATGGATATTTGGAGTATATATTAGAAAATGGTCTGTCGCTCTAACTAGTTATTATTATTTGAACATAAAGAGATATATATGATTGACTCATTAAATCCTTCAAAGAAGACATATTCGAAGAGTGTATTTATTCGTGTGCATTTAAATTTTCAACGTTTCCAAGTGGATTACAGCCGTATGCAGGAATACAATATTCTGTTTTGTGGTCTTATTTGTAAAGTGCAAAAATCAATGATGTACCAATCTTTTGGAATATAAATATTAGGAATAATTTGAAGTCTAAAAACCTGAATTATGTTGATCATGAGCGATGGATATAACAACATAGTGAAGTCTGTCTACTTTATTCATTTAGAAAACACTGATAGGTAAGAAAAGTTTAAAAGTACATGTATGTCTGGGACAAAAGGGGGTTTCCTGTAAAACTTTCTTATAGATTTTATAGCTTGATATTGATGATATCCTATTGAAAAGCAAAAAAAAAAAAAACCTTTTTGGAAAAGGTATGTTGTAAACATGCTGTTGATAGAAACTTATGCACATTATTTATTAAATTCCAAGTTGCTAAATATATATACATATAAGATTAGTTAATAATAATTAAGAAATAAGAAAATGTCGAATTGGATTTGAGGGACAGAAAAAAAGTGCAGACATAGATTAAACTTTATATAGTATCAAGGGGAGGGGAGGGCTTCAGGCAGTTCTCCAATCTCCAACATAAGCATTTGTCCTCCATCTCCTTCAATGCTGATAATCTAATGTTGAATTTATATAACTTAATAAACTCAGAGAAAATTTGGTAGTTGATACATATATCTACTCATTATGTTCATGATGTTAGTGAGGAAAATTTGGAATTTCTTTTTACCTTTTGAACCAATTTTTTACCTTTCATTGCTTCTTTAAAAAAAAGAAATACAAGTTTGTTTTTTAAGTGAGCAATCTGGATTTAATGGAACTTTATTTACTAGTTAATCAGAATTTTATTAATGATAATCAGACTGATTCACATTATGTATTCCTAATTGTCAGATTTTGTGGTTCAGTATATTTTTTAGGAAGTTAAAAGAGATGTAACATATATTTCAGTTCTAATGTACAGTCTTTACAAAGGAGTTGATATAATTAACATGAGATATCAATCAGAGAATATACTTTACCTATGTAACATACCTGTAATTACCTGTAACTTACCTTTAATTACCTGTAACATGATGACCTAATCATTGATCTTATATTGTTTTATACCATAACATAACACTAGATATGATTTATATATCTTTTATACAACCATCTAAATACATGTATGTCTGTTGTCCCAATTTTAACACTGGTATTCCTTAAAGTGCAGGTGCACGTTTAATAGATAATAGAAATTTGTCATTATTTATTTTAATTATCGATTCATACGATATTTTAAAAGTTTCATTTTGGTGTTAATTTAATGAACAAGATAAAAACAAATGGCCAAAAATTCCCCCCCCCCCCTTTTCCTCTCGTATATTTGAGACCAAGGCAGATTAGAATGAAAAAAGTAAATAGTGAAATTTAACTAAAAAAAATAAACCCCCTATCAGTGTTTTGCCTGTCTGATGTAATACCAGTCTCCCCATTAGTACCAAGAAAGGCAGTCAAACAATGCTAACATTTGTTTTTGTATTTTACTGTTGGAAAAACATATTTATGTTTTTCTCTCTTTACATTTACCTATAGAAAATGTTTTGACAAATAAATACTTCAAAATGCGTTCTCATGATAAAGATACAATAATACAATAAATCATTCTCTCTTAAAAGAAGATTTTTATACAATCAACTTGAAATATAACATCGTAATAACACATAAAGTGAACATCTATTGAATATTAATACATAATTTTATGTATTGTTATTCCCATTCCAGTTGATTTAAAGGCTGACATAAGAATGTCAATATTTTGGTTGAAAGAGTCACATGATGTCACAGCTCTTTTCAATATAAGTAAATTATATAAAAATAAATAAACATTAGAAATATACAAACTAAAACATTGTCTGTAACCTTGTGCTTTACTTAAGTTTACAGACATCTATTATTCAATAGTAAAAGTATAATAGAAAGCACTGTCTCAAAGTGGTAGTACAACTGTTAATCTTTTATATATATATATTGAAAGTACAACACAAGAGACCAAATGCAAAAACATGTAAAAAGTATGATGAGAATTCCAACAGAATAGAAAACAAATTTCAGACTGACTAGAGAACAGAATCAGACTGACTAGAAAACAGAATTAGACTGACTAGAAAACAGAATTAGACTGACTAGAGAACAGAATCAGACTGACTAGAGAACAGAATTCAGACTGACTAGAGAACAGAATCAGACTGACTAGAGAACAGAATCAGACTGACTAGAGAACAGAATCAGACTGACTAGAGAACAGAATCAGACTGACTAGAGAACAGAATTCAGACTGACTAGAGAACAGAGTTCAGACTGACTAGAGAACAGAATCAGACTGACTAGAGAACAGAATCAGACTGACTAGAGAACAGAATCAGACTGACTAGAGTACAGAATCAGACTGACTAGAGAACAGAATCAGACTGACTAGAGAACAGAATCAGACTGACTAGAAAACAGAATCAGACTGACTAGAAAACAGAATCAGACTGACTAGAGAACAGAATCAGACTGACTAGAGAACAGAATTAGATCGACTGACTAGAAAACAGAATCAGACTGACTAGAGAACAGAATCAGACTGACTAGAAAACAGAATTAGATCGACTGACTAGAAAACAGAATCAGACTGACTAGAAAACAGAATCAGACTGACTAGAGAACAGAATTAGACTGACTAGAGAACAGAATCAGACTGACTAGAAAACAGAATCAGACTGAGTAGAGAACAGAATCAGACTGAGTAGAAAACAGAATCAGACTGACTAGAGAACAGAATCAGACTGACTAGAGAACAGAATCAGACTGACTAGAGAACAGAATCAGACTGACTAGAGAACAGAATTAGATCGACTAGAGAACAGAATTAGATCGACTAGAGAACAGAATCAGACTGACTAGAGAACAGAATCAGACTGACTAGAGAACAGAGTTCAGACTGACTAGAGAACAGAATCAGACTGATTAGAGAACAGAGTTCAGACTGACTAGAGAACAGAATCAGACTGACTAGAGAACAGAATCAGACTGACTAGAGAACAGAATCAGACTGACTAGAGAACAGAGTTCAGACTGACTAGAGAACAGAATCAGACTGACTAGAGAACAGAATCAGACTGACTAGAGAACAGAATCAGACTGACTAGAGAACATAGTTCAGACTGACTAGAGAACAGAATCAGACTGACTAGAGAACAGAGTTCAGACTGACTAGAGAACAGAATCAGACTGACTAGAGAACAGAATCAGACTGACTAGAGAACAGAATCAGACTGACTAGAGAACAGAGTTCAGACTGACTAGAGAACAGAGTTCAGACTGACTAGAGAACAGAATCAGACTGACTAGAAAACAGAATCAGACTGACTAGAGAACAGAATCAGACTGACTAGAGAACAGAATCAGACTGAATAGAGAACAGAGTTCAGACTGACTAGAGAACAGAATCAGACTGACTAGAGAACAGAGTTCAGACTGACTAGAGAACAGAATCAGACTGACTAGAGAACAGAGTTCAGACTGACTAGAGAACAGAATCAGACTGACTAGAGATCAGAATCAGACTGACTAGAAAACAGAATCAGACTGACTAGAGATCAGAATCAGACTGACTAGAGAACAGAATCAGACTGACTAGAGAACAGAATCAGACTGACTAGAGAACAGAATCAGACTGACTAGAGAACAGAGTTCAGACTGACTAGAGAACAGAATCAGACTGACTAGAGAACAGAATTAGATCGACTAGAGAACAGAATCAGACTGACTAGAGAACAGAATCAGACCGACTAGAGAACAGAATTAGACTGACTAGAGAACAGAATCAGACTGACTAGAGAACAGAATCAGACTGACTAGAGAACAGAATCAGACTGACTAGAAAACAGAATCAGACTGACTAGAGATCAGAATCAGACTGACTAGAGAACAGAATCAGACTGACTAGAGAACAGAATCAGACTGACTAGAGAACAGAATCAGACTGACTAGAGAACAGAATCAGACTGACTAGAGAACAGAATCAGACTGACTAGAAACAGAATCAGACTGACTAGAGAACAGAATCAGACTGACTAGAAAACAGAATCAGACTGACTAGAGAACAGAATCAGACTGACTAGAGAACAGAATCAGACTGACTAGAGAACAGAATCAGACTGACTAGAGAACAGAATCAGATCGACTAGAGAACAGAATTAGATCGACTAGAGAACAGAATCAGACTGACTAGAGAACAGAATCAGACTGACTAGAGAACAGAATCAGACTGACAAGAGAACAGAGTTCAGACTGACTAGAGAACAGAATCAGACTGACTAGAGAACAGAGTTCAGACTGACTAGAGAACAGAATCAGACTGACTAGAGAACAGAATCAGACTGACTAGAGAACAGAATCAGACTGACTAGAGAACAGAATCAGACTGACTAGAGAACAGAGTTCAGACTGACTAGAGAACAGAATCAGACTGACTAGAAAACAGAATCAGACTGACTAGAGAACAGAATCAGACTGACTAGAAAACAGAATCAGACTGACTAGAGAACAGAATCAGACTGACTAGAGAACAGAATCAGACTGACTAGAGAACAGAGTTCAGACTGACTAGAGAACAGAATCAGACTGACTAGAGAACAGAGTTCAGACTGACTAGAGAACAGAATCAGACTGACTAGAGAACAGAGTTCAGACTGACTAGAGAACAGAATCAGACTGACTAGAGATCAGAATCAGACTGACTAGAAGACAGAATCAGACTGACTAGAGATCAGAATCAGACTGACTAGAGAACAGAATCAGACTGACTAGAGAACAGAATCAGACTGACTAGAGAACA
>CM034360.1:18516641-18571372 GCA_019925275.1 Mytilus edulis
AGAAATGAGTTATCTAACTGAAGAGTTTTTGTATACAACTTATTTTCTTAAGTCCTGCACAACTGAAACTTTATGTCAACTATTTCAAATTAGAAAAAAAGGTAGAACCATGTAAGTTATAATGAAAAAAATAAAAACCCAGTGTAAATTGTCTAGAAATCCTTAAAAAAAAATTTGAAAATTATCAAAGATTTTTTTATGCCATTGGTCGTTTTAGTGATACCTTGTGCAATCATCTCAATCTCTCAAATCTGTGGACATAATATTTGAATACTTTATAAAAGGAAATCAAAATTTGCAGGAATAATCAGGCTTATTTGGATTTTACTACAGCTGACTAATAGTGCCAATGATGGTGCCTGGTTTCTTAGGGTAACAGACAGAAGACATAGATTTGTAAGGAGTTACTTAAGTAAAGTTTGATAAGAAAGCAATAAATTTGTAAACTAGGTATAGCAACCCAACAACAAACTGTATCCAAAAATAAATTCATCATGCTTTATGACTTTCATGTCTATGTACATTTAAAAACATAAACACGTAGTCTTGTGCACCTAATTTATTTATTTTATTTGCTAAAGCTGTGAAAATGTAGCTTATTTTAAAAGGGGAATATATTTATTATTATAAAACATTGATTACATTTTAAGGCACTCATAAGATAAATGTTGTATTGATATATGTTCCATGCAGTTCTTAAAAACTGTTATTACTTAGTCATGTCATTGGTGTTACCTGTAATTTTCCAAAAATGATTAGGGGTTACCTTTTTTTGAAATTGATAGATTTTCGTTAAAATCATGTTTTGAGGAATTTAACATGCATGTCATAGGACATTATACATTCTGATGTAATACAAGGAAAGAAAGTCATCAAATGAATTGTAGTGAATTAAACTTTGACTTGACTTAATCCTTGTATGAACTTCTAGTTTAGCTCATTTGTAAACTCCTCTCTTAAAGCTTCACATAATGCATTTCTATGGCCATTTTAAACTTAAAATTATGAGTATGGGATGGAATGGAGATGATATCTGTCTGAACTTTTAAATGTTTCATTTCAATATATAAAAATGTTTTTGTTACAAATCATGATGTATTGTTTTAAGTGTACATGTCATGCTGCCCATCAAGGGCACTTGGTTGGAATATTAAAAAGTATATAACTGTCAATAAACTGTGGACACTATACTAAATCTACCCATAGGATTAAGACTAGGAATATAATGCATTTTTATACCCACCCTGTAGCAGAGCAGGCATTTTTTTTTACTTTTGTCTGTCTGAATGTCCCAAAATTGGTGTCTGTTCTCTAAATTTAAGGTGCCTTAACCAAATTTTATGAAACTTATACACAATGTTTATTACCAACAAAACACAGGTCCGGTTTGAATTTACAAATTGAAAAATTGCTGAATCTTTTGTTTCTGTTCTCTAACTTTAGTTTGCCTCAGCTAAATGAGATGAAAGTGTACACAATGCTTACACTCAGATCAAGTACAAATTTGGGTAGCATCACTTTTACAGTTCTTGAGTTATGTCCCTTTATAACTTTATATGCTAGTGATGACATTCGTTGATGATCTGTGTCCTTTAAACACAATCCCCATTTATTGTTTTATAGATCCATGGTTAAATTGAATTTCTCAAATCTTCATATTTATAGACATCTTAATATAAGTTGTGTATGTTGACATCTTTTAACCCAATTTTGAAACTGTTATGATGATTATTTGATTTATTGTCCATTTTGAGTGATCTATAACACTATTCATGCTATTGATGTGTAAAGCCACCTCCCTCATATTTATTGACTAATTATCATTTCTTTTGTTTACTCTACCATTACTTTGTGTAGATAGCAACATCAAAATAAAATTTAAACATCAAAAAGTCATAAAATTTCACTTTTAGATTAAGATTAAATATTGTTTGTCCTTGAGAGATGATCCGAACGTTGGTTTATGTAAAGTTGTGGTCACAAATATTCACATTTTACTTTATCCACCACACTTTTACTTGTGAAAAAAACATGGCCTCTTTATTACTTCACTGGTAACAAATGATAACATGTACAGATTGCAAAAGAATTGGGGATTTAAAAAGAATTCAGATTTTCTGAAAGACTTCTGTCCATACAGAACACATACACTGTGTCAGATAATATCTAAATGACACAAACTTTACTAGAACAGATCTACACCAAATTTTACCAGGCATTTCAGATGAACTCTTGGAGTCTCATTGAATATCATTTCAGTTGCTATGATTATAGTGTTCAAGTCCCTTTTGCAGTTCAATATAAAAGCGTAACTTAAAGTTATGTTATGTTAACTACTAGAATTAATAGCAACTTTTAAAAAGTCTTTGTAGAAAAGGTTAATTGATTCATCATAGATGATATAGCAAATACCTTGATTAGATAATAAAATCAGGAAAGCAACTAATGAAGTGTTACTTGACTTTTATGATATCTGTAATGGGCAGAAAACATGACAATCTATACTTCTCTGTTGTACTTGAGATACTAACATTGTAACTTGAGATACTAACATTGAAACTGAGATACTAACATTGAAATTGAGATACTTAAACACAGTCTTCTAAGATATTTGTCTTTGATTCAAATCCACTTTACTCTTGGACATGCATTAAACATGTAAATTAACAGAAATTAAATGTGCATCACTTATTGAAAAATCTGATTTTCCACTATACTTCTGAAAACTTTCTTTAAACAAATTAAAGTGTATTATGTGATGGCAGTAAAAGCTTGATTTTGTAATGCCTTGTTTCTATAAGCTAGTAGAAGCTGGTTAGTAGAGGGAAAAAAATGCTAAAAGGTGGCTTGGCTGTGAACAAAAGGTGATTTGGGCAAGTGCTAAAAAGTAGCATAGCTATGTCAATAAACGATGATGTGGGCAAGCGCTTAAAAAGAAACATAGATATATGAGTAAGAGGTGATGTGGGCAAGCAAATGCCTGAAAATTAATTAAACATGCTGTGAAAAAAATGAATAGTCTCATTTAAGGAGGTAAAAAAAATTTAAAAAAAAATCTTGGTTAAGATGATCTATGCAATTAAAATAAAGAATTTCAATTATTCCAAGTATACTTGACATTTGTTCAAAAAAGATATCCTCACTTGACATTTCCAGATTTTGTTCTTTAATGTTCTGGGCATAAACAAACATATGTGGACCTTCGTTTAAGTGTTTAAAATTAAATAATTTCGAAATTATGTTATTAAAGCTATAATGTGGGAATGCAAGTCCAATAACTTAACATAAGGGACAATTTTGTTCTTGTATACTGAGCGTGGTCTGTATATAAAAAAGATCTAAAAACAATTCCTAGCTGTCAAGGCAGGGTACAGGTATATAATTATTTTGACAAATTTTGCAGCTTATGGTAAAGCTAGTAGAGTTCAATTATATTGGAATGTAATTTTATTTCAGGACAACGTGATTGACTGCTTCTGATTTATAGTTAACATGCAGTCACCACTGTATATCAGGACATTTTGGTGTGTGTTGGATATTGCTATTTTTGCGTTTCACATTTTACCACATAATTGACCCTTTCCAAACATTTCACTGTTCTTTTAAATTCCTTGTAAAAGACTATGAAACAGGAATGATGAACATGTTCAAGATTTAACTGCCTGTCTAAGGCCTAAACCGTCAACAAAACTTGAAAATGATCTGATATACAGTATTTGGTATCAAATGGACTAGTCTGAGCTGAATAAAGTGAATAATTTAATTGTGCCATTCATTTCAGGAGATCCAAGTCAGCACTAAAAAGATTGAAAAAGCTGTTCCATACAGTTAGATTTATTTCTAAATTACGACCTTGGTGAGAATTGGCATGGCCTTCTGTGCTGTCTGCTGCTTGCTATCTTTTATTATATATATATATATGTGTAGATGCCATTAGCGCTAACATTTCTAACTCTTTTACAGATCTTTAACTTTACCTTCATATAAGAAAAATGTAACTGCAGATGTAATTTACAGCAAAATGCATCGAGTGTGTAGGTAAAGGGAATATCTTTGTTTAACTTGCTTGTTAGACTGTGAATTCATTATTAAGTTAGATATACTTCCCTCCTTTAAGAGAAGACTAGTCTGACAGATAACCAATCTTACTGTCTGTAGGACTAGACTACTCCGAAAGAAGAGTACTATACCTATCTAAATAATGACTTCACAGTTAAGCTAGCAAGCAAGTTAACCTAATATAATCCATTACCTGCACACTCAATGCATTTTGCTGAAACTATTTTAATTACTTGACCATATTTGAAAATATACAGTGATTCTGTTTCTAGTACATATTTATTAACAGATATCATATAGATGACTGCTAATATTTGATTTCTGGTACATATTTTTCGACAGGTATCGATGTATCTCCACTGATATTTTAGCCATTATCACGTACACAAAGTTTTTATGATTAAGCATTTTTAGAGCATCGCATTTGCCTGCATGCTTCATTATTTTTACAGACATTTTGTGACACTGTTGCATTTGTCAACTTTATTGGGTTGTTATTTGGCACGTTCAGTCTTTGTTAGTTGAAGATTAATACATTTTTTATAATAATTTTAACCATGACTGTAAGTTATTTTATATTTTAATACTTTATGATGTAAAAAGAGTAGTTTATGATTGTTGCCAACTTAATTAGAAATTTGAATTGAGATTATTTTTGGAATAAGGGATTGGGGGGTGTGAAAAAAAAGGGGTGGGTGGGTGGATAGTAAAATTTCTCATTTCAAATTTCAGAAATTAAAAAGAATTTTTCTTCAAATATTTTTTTTTGAGGGGATTTATATTTAACAGCATAGTGTATTGCTCAAAAGCAAAAGAAACAATTTTGCTGTGTCAACTATTTAATCACAGTCCAAATTCAGAGCTGTATCAAGCTTGAATGTTGTGTCCATACTTGCCCCAACTGTTCAGGGTTCGACCTCTGCGGTCGTATAAAGCTGCGCCCTTCGGAGCATCTGGTTAAATTTTCAACTAAAAGGATATTGAACATGTATTTATCCATTCAGCTTGTGCAGGAATTAACGCATACATGGAAACTAATATTCGCTTTTTGTATTATCTTGGAATATTGTATTAATATTGAGGAAGTTTATCTATCTGTTTATAATTTACAATAAATGATGGATAGGTCCATTAGCCTATTACAGGAAATTAAATAATATGATGAATGTTCCATTCTCTATCTGAATTAGATGTGACCTTTTAACCCAAACCCATCTTATATAGCATACAAACTTATTATTAAATATAAATGTGACTTTTCTGTGTCCGTTTCCCATTCTGCATCTTTTTTAGTCAAAATACTTCTATTTATTGACCATGTATTACTTGTACATGTAATAAGCATGTATAGAGCATGAGAGAAATTCATGCTTAAAGTGTGTCTGAGTTTAAAAAAATTTCGTGATGATTTGATTTTAAGTCAAATAAATTCTATCGCCAATAAAATTACTATTATAGATACGTTGGATGATGTTCGTTAATCGAAGCATAGGAATAAATCTTCAGATCTAATAGACCAAAGCATTTTCATGTAATAATCACACCTTAACTGATGAATATTTTTACAACCTTGACCTTGCACAGTCAGTCGGCTTTACTGCATGTAATTTGAAAAATAAAATGCATCATACTTAGTCAGTTACACAGTCAGCAGTCACACAAGAAGTTAAAATAAAACAACATTGGGCCTCAAGTTTCTGTTTTCCAAAATTCTATAAAGAATATTGATAAGTCATTTATCTTATCTTCAGACAAAATTATTGATTGAATTACATAATGACTCACCATTCTTATTATAGTATGGTGTACATAGAATTAAAGACTTGTGAAATTTATGATCTGTTTTCTTATTGATATTTATACATGTCAGTTCTAGTAAGACTTATTCCTGGGAAATTGAATACTTGTCTAGGAATTTAGAATGTTATAAAGACAAATTTTGGCATTTTATTAATTTCAGGCACTAAAGCCCAATCCTTAGTACATGTATTTTAATGAACAAATTTATGTCTATTTTGTTATTGATATTCTTGAATGTCAGTTCTAGTAAGTCTTATAACAAGGAAATTAAATACTTGTCTTGGAATTTAGAATGTTGTAAAGAAAATGTTGGCATTTAATTAATTTTAGGCACTAAATCCTAATCCTTGGTACATGTAATTCTAACGTTTTTATGCATCATACATACAGACTACATTAAAGGATATACATAAGACTGTTTCACTATAATTGCTAAGAAACCATTGATTAGATTAATCAGACTGACAAGATTGAAGTACAGTAACATGAGTAAGTGGAAACGATTAAACTAAAGCAGCAAATCATGTGCTATTTTATGACATTGAAACCTTTTAGAAATATCAAAGATCATAAACATGATACCATTTGACTTAACATTACAAGACTCATTTTGAACCCCTTTCATGTATCATGTATTTCTATGGTTATTCAGTCAAAATGAAGGGTTCAAAGAAAGTCTTTCCGATAAAATTTAAAGCCATCTTAAGTAGAATCTTCCATATACATTTTAGAAGAATACTGTCCAAGCATGAACCTATAAAGATACACAGCTATAGAAAGTAGTTTGAACTTTTTACAAATGTATGTAGTTAGGACTAATCGTAGAAAAGGCATGAAATGTAAGATAAGAGACTGCTTTTCAGATGTTCTTAATGTACATAGTATGCATGTTATTTGTTTTGTCCCAAATTTTGATAAAATAATCATATGTTCCAACCATTATAAAGTGAAAGAATACATCAAACCCTTATTTAAAGGAATGGTCCTTTCTCCTTAAAAAGTTGTGTCATACAGTGCCCTCCAGAATACTAGATTTATAGAAGAGTCAGTTTTATTTCTTCTTGAAACTTTCTGATCAATGATTTAACGCCGACAATGTAATTTTAACATATATCCTTGAAAATGATTATAATTACCAGTGCCCATATTATTATCAATTTCCTGCTACATGTAGTTAATGTCCTTAATGATTCACTCCATGAACTATCTCAATAGGTTACTTGTATTAATAAGATCAATATTTGTTTTTGCCAATAGATGGTTTCCTTTTTAATAAAGACAGAAATTAGAATGTTTATTAATTTTCAAAGTTGGACTTAAAGGGTCAAGAGGAAAATATATATATGAAAGAAAAATGCTTTGGGGAATGAAGCAGCTGTGGCGGATCCAGAAATTTTTATAAAGGGGGGGGGGGGGGGGGGGGGGGGGCACTGACTGCCATATTAAGGGGCCTGTTACAGTCATGCTTCAGTGATTTCCTTTATAATCAACAAAGTTTTGTCCCACTAAAACCCCCCTTCCCCACTCCTCTCTTTGTAACTGCATATGAGCAGATTTTTTTTATGACTGATCAATTTTGTGAATGTGTCTTGATTGCAAGCAACATTATTTTATCTGTTGAAATTATTTTGCCTTATATATAACATATGATGAATTTAAATGGCCTTGGAAAATAAAAAAAGGCTTTATGATAAATTTGTATGTTACTTATCCTAAATTCCATGTTAATTTTAGATAAATTGCAAGGTTGTTAGAATTAACCTTAACCTGAGAATGAATACTTAGTGAATTAAAAAATAACACACACGATGCACAAGTCCAAGGCCAAATTATGCAAGTATGCATATCAAATCAGTCTAATGCTTGTGATACAAACCTAGCTGTACTTGTAAGCAACTTTAGGAACCAGAATACATCCATAACTGATAAAAGTATAAAAGTTTAGGACGCTGGTAAATGGGTCATATATTAATTGTATGAACAAGAAGGCATCTTTTGAATGTCTGTGCTTTTATTCTCTTAGTTTTTGTCTTGTCTGTGACTTAATTAAGTCTTTAACCAAGTGTTTGACATGCTGTTTATGGCATTTGGGGGCAACACAAGTTAACAGTCACAAAAATCAAGCCATATATCTGAGAAAAATGCTAAATTTAAAAAATATTTGTATAGCAAAGGAAATGGTATGAACACTTGGTAAAGAGAGAAAAGATATTCATATATAGGTTAATTCTTGGTACATTTCCATTTCACTATGAAGTGCACTTGGGGATAGCTAAGATTTTTCTCAAGAAAATTGTCATATCACAGAAATAGAGAAGTTATTTTTTTCCCTGTTGAGATATGAAGAGTTTTAGGTCTATGACCTGTACATAGAGATTTCTTTAATAGTTACTAGTAAAATATATATAGGGATTTGTGAACAAGTCTAGGTCTACAACCTGTACATTATAGATTTCTTAAATGGTTACTAGAAAAATATATATTAAGGATTTCGTAAAGAAGAAACATGCCGATCAGTGTTTATAGAAATGTAAAAACAAATAGAATAACTTGTCAAGATATGATTAATAATGTTTTAAATATAGTAAATTATTTATGTCTGACCTTAAGGCTTGATTGAAACCTTATGCAAATTGGTCTCTTTCATGTCATATGTACCAATAGGCTTTGATAGACACAAAGGCATGTTGGCAATTCTATAAGAATTTTGCATGTCAATTAGAAATCTACTATTGGAAACTATTGAAATACCATTGTTGAAGTTGTCATTGTATTAAAGTTCAAACTATTATTAAAAAAAAGGTATTCTGACAGTAAAAGCATTAAAATGAAAGAAGATTGCATGTTGTTTGATTAAACTTTAATGAAAAATCTTAATGGTAATAGGCAATAACATCTTTTTTATATAAAAAAAAACCAGGTAACAAGAATTTTTTTGTATGTGGAGACTTTAATGTATCTACATTCTACAATTGACATTGAAATTCTGACAGTAAAAAATCTTTTTGATTTCAGTAAAAATTTTGTATTGGATCAAAATAAAAGGAGATTGCTTGTTATTTGTTCGAATTTTAAGACAAAGATTTTACTTAAAATATTTGAAGGTCATTAAATTGATACCACTTAAATTTTATTTCCGTTTTAAAATTTAAATAAATTAGATATTTATATGTAGGAGTAAGATAGTTTACAGATATATGTTTATTTTTCAATAAAATTCAGATAATTTGTTTTCTAATGGTGTTAAGAAGTCAAGTAAGAATACTTCCGATCTTTGACCTCTAATTACAACTACTGTACATCACATTCCTGACTTAGGACAGGTGCAAACATTTGCAGCGGGATTAAATGTTTTAATGGTACCAAACCTTCTCCCTTTTGCTTATACATATATTACTGCATAGACAAGCAATATTATTGATTTATGTTAACTTAGTAAGGAGAAATTCCTTATTAGCCTCCATTGGGGTAGTGTAAATATTAAATAATAATACCTGGTAACAAATGGACATGTTGGTGGCCATCTACATGGAAAGGTTTGACACCCATTAACAGTTCAAACTTGTCTATCTGGGCCTGCATCTCTTCATCAACCTGAAAAGTTCAAATTTCTGACAAATTCAAGTGAAGATCAACAATATTTAATTTGAATATAGCATCCAATTATTTATTTTTTTCAAGCAGGATATATTTCTATAAAAATTAATTATAAAGTACAATTTAAAAATAAGAAGATGTGGTATAACTGCCAATTAGACAACTTCCCACCAGAGACCATATGAGATAGAAGTTTACAACTATATGTCCCTGTATAACCTTCAACTATGAGCAACATCCATACCTCATAGGCAGCTATAAAAAGCCCTAAAATGAAATGTAGAACAATTAAAACTAGAAAAGTCACAGCCTAATTTATGTAAAAACAATGAATCACATACAAATATACATACTGTGGATTCAATTATATTCGGACGGTGGATACTAATTTTAGTGGATTTCATGGATACAGGAGAACCACAAATTTAAATGTTCAATGAATTACAAATTTTCTGAAGGAATTTAAGCGGACTTTGCAAAAACTAATGAAATCAATCCACGAAAATTAGTATCCATGAAAAAAAAAAAGAACCCATAGCATATTTTGGAAGTTATGTGTGGTGTATTGGATTTCCTTAAGCATTTCATTTCATGCTTGCCCTTATTTTATTATGAAAATAAAGTATGATCATATTATGATGGATTGGTGTTAAATGTCCAGTGGCACATATTACAAGGTTACCAGGATGATACCATGTTTACTGTATATGAACGCAGCTTTGCAGTATATTGACAAAAAAAGCTGTATTCTTCTTCTAAGCATGGGGTATAATAAGCATTACACTTGATTACTTAACAAAAATGTTAAGAACATAAAAAACACAATCTGTATAAAATATACCCAACTGAAATATAGGATATATTTAAAGTAAAAAATTGTTATTTAAGTTTAATTTATTCTAATTGCATAACCTTAACATAAGTGTATATAGAATTAAGAAAAAAGATTGTAGAAAATTTCCCTAAAATCTTTCCCAGATCTAGATTTTTTTTTTATTCATACAATGTAAACACACAGTTGCAACTGGGGAATAGGATTCAATTTTCTAGCCATCATAAGACTATAAACAGCAAAAAGAAGTTATTTTCCTAATGTGATGGAAAGCCAATAAGTATATCCATTCATATAAAACCAACTGACTAAAAGAAAAATCATCAAAATCATAAAAACCTGTTGTGGTTCTTTTTTCCTAGAACTGTTGAAGCATTTTTCATCAGTTTCACATTTTCTAGAATTTTTAAATATTCATTTCCATGTATGTTTCTTGACAATAACAGTTGTCACAAGTGTAGAGTTCACTATAAAGTTATAAATTTAAATAAATGGTACATGGAAAAAGACTGTCAAAATTGGATATTTGATAAATGGAGAAAGCTAAAATAAATGTAAATAATTATATCATTCCAATAGGGTAAATTTCAAATCAAGGTATATATATATATATATTGCACGGACAATAGGGGTCATGGTTAAACGAAGACATCAACACATGCAGATAAATCTAATAGTCATAACCGTACATAAATATAGCATGTACTCAAAATAATAAATTCAAAACAAAACAAATTAGCACTTACTAATTCTGTTTAATTTCTCTAGAATCTAAAATAATTGAAGGCAAATACTAAAACTCTAAAATAGCTATAGCCAATACATTAGGTTGAATTGAACATTAAAGATACATTCAGGTTTCTAACTAACTATGAAAAAAGTATAATTCCAAAGTGATTTCTTTTTTCAAAAAAAATAGTTCTTCGTAAACATGGCATACAATACAGGAACTATTTCCCTCTATGTTTTACATGCTAAGTCTAAAACTACAAATAGAAACAAGAGGCTATTAAGGAAGTTCGCTACTCAGTTTCAAAATAACAAGCTTTTCTTAACACTAGTATATATTGATAGGGGTTTAATAAAGGAACCAAAAAAGTAAAAAAAAATATATAGGTCAATGTGCTACTTTTCGAGATATATTAACCTTTGGAATTTTGACGGGAAAAAGTTTTCTCTTGATTTTTCATAGCTTTGTCATTGACAAGTAAAAGTTCTCAAAAACTATTACAAAATAACAAGGATTTTATAAGACTTACAGATGGCTTAAAATTATACATATAAAAAATTCATAATAACAGTGTAAGTTGAAAAGCCAATCAAAATGCTTGTGAGCACTGAATGGTAAAACTTGCATTCATTTTGCAATGGGAACTAAAAATGTATCTGGCATCAGAAGCCTTTACTAAAAATTGTATTGGTTTCAATTATGGACAAAGGTAGATATTTCCAATTTAAGATTTTACTTTTTCAATAATAGCATTGATATTTTTAGTACCGATACTAGATTCACTTGGTTGACAACATGTATACATGGCTAATTATGATGTTCACAACATGTATAGAAAGATATTTATGATGTTCACAACATGTGTAGACGGGCTAAGACGGCTACAGTAGTTATGAAGTTCACCTTTTGTATAAATGGCCAGTTATTAGTATCACAACATGTATGAGGTTCACAACATGTATGAGGTTCACAACATGTATGAGGTTCACAACATGTATGAGGTTCACAACATGTATAAGTTTCAAAACATGTATTGACAGCTATTTCCGAGGTCAACAACATGCAAAGACAGCTAGTTATGCGGTCCCATCATGTATACATAGCTAGTTTTGGGGTTCACAACATGTATAGACAGCTAGCTATAGGGTCCCAACATGTATATGATGTTCATAACATGTATGGCTAGTATGTTACATCAACATTTATGATTTTATCTACAAGAGTAATCCTACTTTTAATGTTCTGCTACATGAGTTTACTACCTGTTTAAAATCAATGTTTCCTAGTTTGTTTTGTTCTCTGATTCCAAGCTTCCCCAACAAACACCCATCTTCTCCAAGTAGTGAGGTAGCTTCTGTAAGAGGTAATCCTTCTGACAAGTTCAGATGTAATCCTATAAATAAATCAAGATACATCATTTGTTTGAATTCTATTAGAATTGAAACAGTTTAATAATAATTGATGTGGCCCACAACAATTTTATAAATTTTGATGCAAAATAATGTTTCAACCTTATTATTTCATTATTATAAGATATAATATTTATATTTGTTAAAATCAATATTGTAAATTCAGAAATTATTGCGAGGTTTTTATAATTGCGAATAATGTGACTGGGTGGGTATCGCAATCATAAGAACTTGCATTTTGATAACTGAAACATAGATCTGAATGTAGTTTTTTGGAAATTGTGATCATTAAACTCGCATTTTTGTACATTCTTGAAAAATCGCAATAATAAATGTACGCAATAATTTCTGAATTTACAGTTACTAATATTTTATCAACAACTAGAGGCTCTCAAGAGCCTGTGTCGCTCACCTTGGTCTATGTGCATGTTAAACAATGGACACAGATAAATTCATGACAAAATTGTGTTTTGGTGATCATGATGTGTTTGTAGATCTTACTTTACTGGACATTCTTCTTGCTACAATTATCTTTATCTATAATGAACTTGGCCCAATAATTACAGTGGAAAATATTTTCTAAAAATTTACAAAAATTTATGAAAATTGTTAAACAAGAGTGCACACGCTGAAATGTCTCGCCTTCTATACTAATCATTGATATTATGTTGATAGTCCTAAGTATAAAGCTAAGCTTTATTACAACTGTCACATAAACTTAACATTAACCAAGATATCTAAACAAAGACCAATGAACCTTGAAAAAGAGGTCCAGGTCAGATGAACCATGCCAGGCAGACAGGTACAGCTAACAATGCTTCTATACAACATATATAGTTGACACATTACTTATAGTTTAAGAAAAATAGACCAAAACACAAAAACTTAACACTGTGCAATGAACAGTGAAAATGAGGTCACGGTTAAATAAAACCTGCTCAACTGACATAAAGATCATAAAATATTTCCATACACCAAATATAGTTGACCTATGGCATATAGCATTAGATAAAAAGACCAAAGCTCAAAAACTTAACTTTGACCACTCAACCATGAAAATGAGGTCAAGGTCACATGGCATCTGCCCGATAGACATGTACACTTAACAATCATTCCATACACCAAATATAGTAGACCTATTGCATATGGTATGAGAATCAAAGTGATGGAAATCACTCATGGAAAGATTAGAAGAATAGTTTGAATTATTTCATATTAAGGTATGGTGGGGGAAAATGAACATTTATAAAGCACTTTTACTGAAAATAAATTGCATTTTCAGTAGGTCTTAATAGAAGGAAACTTGCTTTTCCAGTATGAGGATAAAACGAGCCCAAATTAAATAATATGGGTCTCTTAATTTGCACAATTTATTTAAACTGAAGTTTATATTTATCGAAATTATGTTCCGGTTCTGAACATGTTTCAAAAAAACAAAAAAATGCAAAAATTCTTCTAGTAAATGTTACCAACTATCCTTGTAAGACATAAATCTGGACCAACATCTTAAAACTTTCAAGTGTCAACAAAAAAAATTGAAAAATGTTGTTTTGGGGCATTTTGTAAGTTGAAACAGAGGTTATATGGCATTGAAGATAAAAAGTTTTAGAGTGCCTTTTGATCATTTTTTTTAAAATAATTTTCAACACAGGGCATTGAAAATAAGCGATAAGCGTTGCTTCTTGTTTATGACATAAACATAGTTTATGATCCATGTGAGAGTTCCAGTTATTTATTTAAAATATTTTATGTTCGTTTAAGTGAAACGAATTAGAACATAACTAATTAAAAAACTTATCTTATTGAAATGTGGATTCTTTCTTGATTGTAAAATTATATATTCACTTCTAATAAAAATTCAAATGACTAAAATAGACATACTGATTGATGGGAAATAAACTAATAAATAATGGTTTGTTATAATTAAAAGTTATACTAATTTAATTGTTGATTAATTACAGATGATTATTAGAAATTTATCAAGTAAATTATAGGCCTTATTTTAATACCTTTTATTTATTCATATTTATATTCATATTTCATTTTTTTTTTAAGATCTTGTTAATCCATTAATAATTTATCTTTCAGATATAATTTACAGAATCACTATATGTAATGTAGATCAAAAGTAATTGGCAATAAATAAATCTATCATCCTTATAAATATTAAAACATCTAATATACACATTTGTGGATTCAATTATGAGGTCAAATACTTGTGTATTAAGAATTATATGTATATATAGTGGTCTGTATAATTATGTAAGACTGAGGTTGATAGATAATGTGGTCAATTTGATTGGCAGTTTAGGAGGTGCGGCATTGTAATTAAAGGTCCACCTTGTCTCTGATTGTTTAGTGATAATGAAAGTTGTCAATCATACTTCTAGTTGAATCAATACCAAGTTACCTAATCAATATGTTTTTAAAAAAAAGCCTGCACATCAACACACCTTAATGCCATACATTCTTGAATGAACTGCTCCAATAATATACCCAGTTTTTTTCAGTTTACATGTGTTTTATGTGCACATACATGAGAACCATAGGGAACTATATTTCAGTGTGAATACATTTAGTAACAGTAGCTAACCTGTCCTGTTGTTATGGAGGCCGGTGCCTAAGTAAAGATTTAGAACAAGTTCTAATCTTTCCAAAAACAGACCAAAACACAAAAATTTAACTATAACCACTGAACCATGAAAATGAGGTCAAGGTCAGATGACACCTGTCAGTTGGACATGTACACCTTACAGTCCTTCCATACACCGAATATACTAGCCCTATTGCTTATAGTATCTGAGATATGGACTTGACCACCAAAACTTAACCTTGTTCACTGATCCATGAAATGAGGTCGAGGTCAAGTGAAAACTGTCTGACAGACAGAAGGACCTTGCAAGGTACGCACATATCAAATATAGTTATCCCATTACTTATAATAAGAGAGAATTCAACATTACAAAAAATTTGAACTTTTTTTTCAAGTGGTCACTGAACCATGAAAAATGAGGTCAAGGACATTGGACATGTGACTGACGGAAACTTCGTAACATGAAGCATCTATATACAAAGTATGAAGCATCCAGGTCTTCCACCTTCTAAAATATAAAGCTTTTAAGAAGTGAGCTAACGCCGCCGCCGGATCACTATCCCTATGTCGAGCTTTCTGCAACAAAAGTTGCAGGCTCGACAAAAATGACTAGAAAGGGCAATAACTCCTAAAGGGGTCAACTGACAATTTTGGTCATGTTGACTTATATGTAGATCTTACTTTGCTGAACATTATTGCTGTTTAAAGTTTATCTCTATCTATAATAATATTCAAGATAATAACCAAAAACAGTAAAATATCCTTAAAATTACCAATTTAGGGGCAGCAACCCAACAACGGGTTGTCCGATTGATCTGAAAATTTCAGGGCAGATAAATCTTGACCTGATAAACATTTTTATCTTGTCAGATTTTCTCTAAATGCTTTGGTTTTCGAGTTATAAGCCAAAAACTGTATTTTACCCCATTGTTCTATTTTTAGCCATGGGGACCATCTTGGTTGGTTGGCCGGGTCACTGGACACATTTTTAAAACTAGATACCCCAATAATGATTTTGGCCAAGTTTGGTTTAATTTACCCCTGTAGTTTCAGAGGAGACGATTTTTGTAAAAACAACGACGATGGAAGACGGACGACGACGGACGCAAAGTGATGGGAAAAGCTCACTTGGCCCTTCGGGCCAGGTGAGCTAAAAACAGAACTTCTAGTTCCTTGTTCTCTGATCCTTTCAACTTGAATTTGACCTTGAAATGGCACATACAGACATTCTTGTTTTAAAAAATATGTTCTAAAATAATGAAACAAAAATAAACCCTTCAATTTGTATAAATGGTTCCTGTAACCTTGACCTTACACTAGAAAGTCTCACCTGTAGGGATACCATACTCATGGACTAGGTCAACAGCATGTAGAACTGCTTCACCATTAATTAATATTGATGTACTAGTGACAATTCCTTCAGTAACCTTGACCTTAAACTAGAAAATCTCACCTGTAGGGATACGATACTCATGGACTAGGTCAACTGCATTTAAAACTGCTTCACCATTAATCAATATAGATGTACTAGTGACAATTCCGTCAGTAAAACATCTTAAAATTCCTTCATTTCTAGGTACACTGTAACCAAGGTCATCACCATTGACAACCAAATACTTCATCTAATTTAAAAGGTATTATTTTTTTTCTCTGGTTCCTATGCTTTACTGCTTTATATCTGCAAGTAAAAAGATCTATTTTTCAGGCAAAAGTTTATGTTTTATGTTTATTTTTCAGACTGAGGGGGCAGGACTAAATAATATTCATGTAAATGGGATTTGCCCATGCTAATACAAATGTATACCAAATACTATTTAAAAACCATAATTTTCTTCTTGAACTGGACATATCACAAACTTAAACATGTGAACTATGCAAGATTTTAAAGTCAATAGACCATGACTGAGAGGGCAGGGCCAAAACAATCTCCATGAAAATGAGGTCCTAATGCAAATACAACTTCATACCAAATATCATTGACTTATCAAGTTGATCCCCTTAAAACATACCCAATCACGAACTCTAACAAATAGTTGACACCACCTTCAGCAGGCCTAATTTTCACTCCTGTAGATCTCCATAAAAAATCATGTTAAAAAAAAAAAGATACAATGATCCTGCAGAATGTACCAACACATTTGTAGGGAAGGCAAACTTCTTTTGTTTTAAACCATCAATTTTGAGTTTACCCTTATGCTTGAAGCAGAAAACTGCATCCACATGTTTGAGAGACATCATCCTCTATGAAATGGGGTGGAGATAATTGCTCAAGATATACTACTGTAGTGAATAATGGTTTGCTACTTTGATTTGTTTTATAGTACAACATCTTCCCTTTTTACTTTTTGCTTTTTATTATGCACTTTCTATGATGGCTTCAGCTTTGTTCTCGTCTTGGCTTGGTCTTCATGGGGTACTAAAACATTGGTTCTTGCAATGGAGATCTACTAAAGCAGCATATGACTAAGTTACTTCTATATTAGAACTTATTTTGACAGGTTTAATAAGTAACACAGTCATCTACTCGCATGAATAATTTGTGACTACACAATGTTTAACAAAATTTCTGAAATCCATTTAATAAATCATTAAACTCATTTCCTTGAACTGCTTATTTTCATCTTGCATTTCTTTGTCAAGTTTTCTTACACAGTCCTCAAGATTATGGTTGGTATATTACAATTGCAGCAGATTTTTTGGCTTGCAGCAGGCCTGAATATAAAAAAGAAGATGTGGTATGCTTGCCAATGAGACATCTCTCCACATAGACCAAAAGACACAGAAATTAACAGCTGTCACTGCAGACATAAAGCATGTCTTATATGCCACTTTCCACAACTTTAGTTGACCACTTGATTTATCTAAAACATTCACATTCAAAGAATGTTTTACACTTCAAAATCATTCTTTTCTATCATATTTAGGTGCTAGATAATCAATACATAGTGCCGACCTTCAAAAGTTAACAAAAGTTGAGATGTGCCACTGATAGGATTGTTTTCTTTTTGACTCTTTTTGGAGCCAAAGGACATAGACTCACTAGAGCCTTTTAAAGCTTACTTTACTGCATTGTTCATTGTTGAAGGCTGTACAAAATCCTAAAGTTGCTTACAATAACAATCTTGTAGTCTCTGATGGAAAATTGTCTCATAGTTAATACCTCATCCCTAATTTTTATATAGCACTAAAGAAGATAAATCAAACTACCCAGAAATATAATTCTAACTCCAAGTATTTGATTCTAAATGCCAAGTTCTAGCAGAGAAGCAGGAAATACCAATTTTAAATATCTGGTTGATTCTGTCAGAATAAACACACTACCTCCCACAATAGAGGCTAACATGTAGAGATATCTAAAACAAGGTGATTGTTTAAAATAGAAAAAATGTCAGATGTAAGGCATTGCAGTGAAAGAATCTAAATTTAATACAACTTTTTAATAGAGTACTGCACAAAATCATTATGAAATAATTTACCGGTATCTAAATAAACAGATGATTACAAATTTTTATAATTGGCAATAACTTGTTCTAATGTTACAAAACTATCTACAAAATCTTCATCTACGAGTCCATGTTTATTATATTGATGTACATAACCCCTTGAAGAAAACATATTCCAAGCTTTTCCCACTGTGTAATCCATTTGTACGATCGGTGATTTACTATTCGACAATAAACAAGCAGATTTCTCATACTGATTAAACACTCTGGGTTGTGTCCCTTTCAATAAAGTGCCACCTGGTGGAACCCAAGGAGCATATAACATTGAATCTTCAAAGGCAGTGGTGTCTGTTGTGTTGACATCTTTTCCACGGAGCATTAAAAAGTTAGCAAGTGATTGGTTGTGTTTGGCTCCACCTCTTGGAGTTTCATCACCGACCTTGACCTGCCAATCAATTCCTACAAATTAAAAACAAATAATAACATGTGTAATCCATTTTCTTACATAGTTTAAAACTGCCCAACATACTGATGTTAATAGATCTATGACAAAAGTCCTAAACAAATTTAAATGTTGATAATTAATATATTATTACTTAATCATTTTGTTTCATGTGTTAAGAATAAAATAAATGTTTTCTGTAAAAAAGTTGAAAATAGAAATTGCAATTAGTGAGCCCTTCAAATGCCATTTATGTACCTCAAGTACCAAGTAAATTTACCAGAACTTTCAAGTGTCTGTCCCAACTCAGGAACCTCTTTTGTATTTCTTGTATCACATATATCTTAATGTATTTTATCAATTGGGGAATTTCATGTTGATGGCAAAACTTTAATTTCTCTGTCATTTTTTTTAGCTGTTTAGACACTCAGAATAATTTAAAGACATTTGATAACTTTTGAAGACTGTTAACTGAAAACTAGACTGTTTTTGGATGAGCTGTTTTCTTGCTGTTTTCTAAGTTTTCATTATACAAGGCAAAACCATTAAAATTTATTAAAATTCCTAAATTAAGGGAAATAACTACTGTGTGTAATTGATAATTGGTTTCACTCATTGCATTTTTGTTTATCATTAATTGAGGAATACTGTCTATCTAGACATACCTTCCTCCATAGCAGCATCAGCTATTAACATCTGTCTGAGATGTTTCAGTAAGCCATGCCATTGGAATGAACTGAATTGTATAGATGACTCTGGCATCTGTGGGATGTTCTTCATTGTTAACAGTTTATAATCTGATACAGGACCATGTGCTCCATTATCTCACCTGAAATGTAAATAAGAACAGTTTATAATCTGATACAGGGACCATGTGCTCCATTATCTCACCTGAAATGTAAATAAGAACAGTTTATAATCTGATATAGGGACCATGAGCTCCATTATCTCATCTGAAATGTAAATAAGAACAGTTTATAATCTGATACAGGAATCATGTGCTCCATTATCTCACCTGAAATGTAAATAAGAACAGTTTATAATCTGATACAGGAACCATGTGCTCCATTATCTCACCTGAAATGTAAATAAGAACAGTTTATAATCTGATACAGGAACCATGAGCTCCATTATCTCATCTGAAATGTAAATAAGAACAGTTTATAATCTGATACAGGAACCATGTGCTCCATTATCTCCCCTGAAATGTAAATAAGAACAGTTTATAATCTGATATAGGAACCATGAGCTCCATTATCTCATCTGAAATGTAAATAAGAAAAGTTTATAATCTGATATAGGGACCATGAGCTCCATTATCTCACCTGAAATGTAAATAAGAACAGTTTATAATCTGATATAGGGACCATGAGCTCCATTATCTCACCTGAAATGTAAATAAGAAAAGTTTATAATCTGATACAGGGACCATGTGCTCCATTATCTCACCTGAAATGTAAATAAGAACAGTTTATAATCTGATACAGGGACCATGTGCTCCATTATCTCACCTGAAATGTAAATAAGAACAGTTTATAATCTGATACAGGGACCATGTGCTCCATTATCTCACCTGAAATGTAAATAAGAACAGTTTATAATCTGATATAGGGACCATGTGCTCCATTATCTCACCTGAAATGTAAATAAGAAAAGTTTATAATCTGATATAGGGACCATGAGCTCCATTATCTCACCTGAAATGTAAATAAGAACAGTTTATAATCTGATACAGGAACCATGTGCTCCATTATCTCACCTGAAATGTAAATAAGAACAGTTTATAATCTGATACAGGAACCATGAGCTCCATTATCTCATCTGAAATGTAAATAAGAACAGTTTATAATCTGATACAGGAACCATGTGCTCCATTATCTCACCTGAAATGTAAATAAGAACAGTTTATAATCTGATACAGGGACCATGTGCTCCATTATCTCCCCTGAAATGTAAATAAGAACAGTTTATAATCTGATACAGGAACCATGAGCTCCATTATCTCATCTGAAATGTAAATAAGAACAGTTTAAAATCTGATACAGGAACCATGTGCTCCATTATCTCACCTGAAATGTAAATAAGAACAGTTTATAATCTGATACAGGAACCATGTGCTCCATTATCTCACCTGAAATGTAAATAAGAACAGTTTATAATCTGATACAGGAACCATGAGCTCCATTATCTCATCTGAAATGTAAATAAGAACAGTTTATAATCTGATACAGGAACCATGTGCTCCATTATCTCACCTGAAATGTAAATAAGAACAGTTTATAATCTGATACAGGGACCATGTGCTCCATTATCTCCCTGAAATGTAAATAAGAACAGTTTATAATCTGATACAGGAACCATGAGCTCCATTATCTCATCTGAAATGTAAATAAGAACAGTTTATAATCTGATACAGGAACCATGTGCTCCATTATCTCACCTGAAATGTAAATAAGAACAGTTTATAATCTGATACAGGGACCATGTGCTCCATTATCTCACCTAAAATGTAAATAAGAAAAGTTTATAATCTGATATAGGGACCATGAGCTCCATTATCTCACCTGAAATGTAAATAAGAACAGTTTATAATCTGATACAGGAACCATGTGCTCCATTATCTTACCTGAAATGTAAATAAGAACAGTTTATAATCTGATACAGGGACCATGTGCTCCATTATCTCACCTGAAATGTAAATAAGAACAGTTTATAATCTGATACAGGAACCATGTGCTCCATTATCTCACCTGAAATGTAAATAAGAACAGTTTATAATCTGATACAGGGACCATGTGCTCCATTATCTCACCTAAAATGTAAATAAGAACAGTTTATAATCTGATACAGGAACCATATGCTCCATTATTCACCTGATATGTAAATAAGAACAGTTTATAATCTGATACAGGAATCATGTGCTCCATTATCTCACCTGAAATGTAAATAAGAACAGTTTATAATCTGATACAGGGACCATGAGCTCCATTATCTCACCTGAAATGTAAATAAGAACAGTTTATAATCTGATACAGGAACCATGTGCTCCATTATCTCACCTGAAATGTAAATAAGAACAGTTTATAATCTGATACAGGAACCATGTGCTCCATTATCTCACCTGAAATGTAAATAAGAACAGTTTATAATCTGATACAGGAATCATGTGCTCCATTATCTCACCTGAAATGTAAATAAGAACAGTTTATAATCTGATACAGGAACCATGAGCTCCATTATCTCACCTGAAATGTAAATAAGAACAGTTTATAATCTGATACAGGGACCATGTGCTCCATTATCTCCCCTGAAATGTAAATAAGAACAGTTTATAATCTGATACAGGGACCATGTGCTCCATTATCTCCCCTGAAATGTAAATAAGAACAGTTTATAATCTGATACAGGGACCATGTGCTCCATTATCTCACCTTAAATGTAAATAAGAACAGTTTATAATCTGATACAGGAACCATGTGCTCCATTATCTCACCTGAAATATTAATAAGAACAGTTTATAATCTGATATAGGAATCATGTGCTCCATTATCTCCCCTGAAATGTTAATAAGAACAGTTTATAATCTGATACAGCAATCATGTGCTCCATTATCTCATCTAAAATGTAAATGAACAATATGGAAAAGAAAAACTCTCATAGATAAATGCCATGTAATTAAATATCCAAGGTGCATCTTGTGCGGCAAACATTGCTTACCCCTCCAGAGCATCTGAATTGACCCCTAGTTTGTTTTTAGTGGGATTCATGTAATTCAATATTTAGTTTTCTGTGTGATTCTATGTTTGTCTTGTCATTGATGTTTTTTTTGTCATAGCATCTGTTTTAATTGGAACTATGATTTTTTTCACCTCTTAGTTATCTTCTCTTTTCCAACTTATCCTTGAATTCTGTATAAACCTTTATAAACCGCTTAATTTGTTAAAATTCAGCTAACTATTACTTTAGATTATTACCTATTGAGTTTGAACATGTGAATCCTGGGTATTTATGTAGTGTTCCTGGTGACAAAATACTCAAAAGTTTATGGCAAATGACCTTGTTGATGTCCTTAAAGGAAATCTTCTTGATATTCAACAACTGAGAACAGATCTTATGTAAATGGTCATTCTGCATTACAATAACAGCATCTACAGTTCTGTAGAGATGGGATAAAGTCAATATAGCATTGTAATTTTGCACGATAACCTCCCCTGTATTGTAGGGCCACACCACTTGATTAAGAATGAATGCATGAGGAAACTCATCACGAAGGCATTCTGTGATATAAGCACCAACACCTGACCCTGTTCCTCCTGCCAGACTCATCAAAGACAAAAATCCACCAAGGTTATCACATTTTTCAGCTTCTTTCTGGACCATTTCAATGACTTGGTCTTTAGCTTTTGGTCCATGTATACAGAAACCATGTGCCAGTTGTTCCCTGATCCACGCTGTTGACTCAATTGCTGTTTTTCAGGATATTGCCATTTTCCTGATTTTTTGGCATCCATACAAGTCTGGGCAATAACCTGTGAAATAAGAAAATTAGTAACTAAGCAAATAATTGATTAACTTATGTAGTTGACTATGCCGTATGTGTTTTACTAATTGTTGAAGGTTGAACGGTGACCTGTAGTTGTTGATTTGTATAACATTTGGTCTCTGGTAGAGAGCTATATCATTTCCAATCATAACACATAGTCTCATATACATTTTTATATCAATTAAATACAAGCAGTAGTTAGTAGATATTGAAAAACATGCACAGTTACAAGAGTTCATGGTTTTCTTAGTTAATAATTTTAATACTATACTAAAGGAGTAGGTCCGGTAAGGGCCGGTTTTGGCCTCAAATTTCAAGTTCATCTGACGAAAGAATTTGGACACTTTTTAAACAATTAAATGTCTATTTCAATTGATTCAATTATTTTTTGTGAAATATTTTAACTGATTCACTCATTAAAAACGCTCCGATTCAAGCTTAAATATGAAAAGTCTATCAAATATGCCAAAAACTGTCACTTTTCATATTGTTTTTGTCAAAAATGAAAGTTTCCGCATCCATGTTCATCCTCGACATTTATATATGTTATGTATTATCATTAAACACAACTTACATTACAATATCAAGAATGAACACGAATGCGGAAACTAAAATGCTGAAATTGTGAAGATTTCAGTAACTTAGCATGACTTAATGATGCAAGTACCCAATATATGTGCATTCTGATGCCACAATAAGCCCATATTTATGTAGCAGAGGCATTATACATTCCAAAAAATAACTAAAAGTTTAAATTTAAACAATTTTGTAAAACTGCTATATTTGGGGCCAATAAGGGGTCTTACTGAACCTACTCCTTTTGTTTTTTAAATTGACTGTTTTCTGTAAAGTCTAAAGCTTTAATTGTCTACTTAAAAAACACATTTCCTTTCTTTCTGTAAATAAGAATCAAAAGTATTACAAAGCATGTAAAGTAGTTAATCAATACCTTAGGTTCCATATCAACCATAACAGCTCTAGCTCTAGGTAGCTGATTTTCCGATCGGCCATCTTGGTAGAAAAATGTTGATAGCACATCATTAATGTATTCCTCATTTCTGTTTGGTGGAACCTAAAATAGAGTAATAAACATTTCATATAAGTAATCTTTGTGACAAAATATTTATTGCTGAATTAATGAATACTAGATGTGTGTATATCACTATTCTGGACTCATTATTATAAATCTGGCAAGAAAAACTTACATCAAAATTCAATGGTTCTCATTTCAAAAGATGATTTCCTTTTTTCTCTTTTTATTTTGATAAGTTAGCATTTTCCTTTAGTACCTTTTGAACTATATCATGTATATAGAGACATCTGGCAAAAAAAACCATCAAATCTCTTGATTTGTGTAGAAATAATTCAAAGCAATTTTCAGAGAAACTTGGACATGCCTTATGATAAATAGCCTTATAAGCAAAATTATCAAATGTGTACTATACTTACCATAGTATTTATAGGTTTCATGTGAACATCGTCCATAAGAGACTGGAACATCTGACCTCCGATCTGGTTCCCACATTGTCCTAACTGTAGTGTTATAATAGACATCTTTCTACTTCTAGTAATACATCAACAATCAGCCATGGTCTTATTTCTCATTTTACAATATTGAAGTGTTTTCTACATTGATCACAACCAGGTAGCTCTTATTGCTTGATGTCACAGTTTGCTGAAAAAATCTTCCTTATACAACATATATTATTATTTTCATCTGCAAAAAAAATAAAACAACTAATGTTGTCTCATGGAGGACTTTGTAAAACTTAATGTGAATCATGAACATATAGAAAGAATTAAAACTGACAAAAAAAATCTACTAGCATCAAAATATAAAATTCTATTAAATATGTATTAGCAGACATGATAATTTAGGAAAAAGTTATTGTTTTCATTAACAATTATAGCTTACTTTACACATGTTACAGTTAATTTTCCTTCATCTAGAGAAGATATCAAATAAACAAATGTTGATAAAATTCTGCATATTGTAACACTTACTAGACAAACCTGACAAGGTTTGTGTCCTGGTTGTTTTTATGCATCAGTTTTAGTCATACATGAAACAGTACAGTCCCTGTGTATAAAACATTATACAAAATGTATGTCTTTTCACTTCTGCATTAAAAGCATATGCTTTCTGGAGACAAATAATACCAAGAGTTTAATATCTCGAAATGTAAATTAAAATCAACTCTCAAACTTGACCCACAAGCATAGGCAGATCCAGGGGGCTCTAGCGGTCCGGGGCCATAAATTATGGGGAAAATTTGGTTGATTATATAGGAAATCACTGTAGGTCAGTCAGTGGCCCCACTCTTATGAAAAGATCTAGATCCTCCACTAAAAAGAACAAGTACACTCTCTCTCTGATTTATAGAACTGAATATAAAGATTGAACTGCACATACAAATATGTCTTTATATAGCATGCTAATTAAACACATAACTTAAATGGACATGTCACCACCAAATGTATTGGATATTTTTTTTTTACTATCAATGTTGAACTCTGAGGTTCAACATTGATAGTAAAAAAAAAATATCCGATAAAAAACGTTGAATGTAAATGATATGAACCTTCAGAGTCTTATATTATAGGACTAATAAAGGTCTAAATTTGTAAGTTTTGGGATTTGTCTCCCTTTAATGCAAGACAAAATAAGACTTTTTAAAATAAGTCAAATTATAATTGGCAAGAAATAATTGACCAGAATCAAAAAGTTGCAAATATCGACTCCTACAAGTGGATAAGTTATCAAAATTGGTTAACTTCAAGACCAACTCATATTTATAAAAAGGTCATGCATCTAAATCATATAATGACAACATAGAAAGACAATGCTTTGTCTTCTAAAGAAAAATATGAATGAGAGTCTAAAAAATCAGAGATAATGTTAATTAACCTTACAATGCAACCACCTAGAACCACACTTAATGAGGTAAAACATCTGTGTTTAGTAAGGATGTTAAATTAGATAATCAAATAATAATTAAATTTTCCTGTCATAGGTGGTGTACTTTGGCCACCAAGTAAAATTAAGTTTTTTCATCAACATAAATAGACCTAATCAAGTCTGTCATTTTCTGACTTAATTAAGTCTAAAATTGAAAACACATTTTTATAATTGGTACATGTTTTGGCTTTAAGTCAAAAACAACAAGAACTTGTCCCTAAATCATGGATGCCCCATCAGCACTATCATTTTCTATGTTTAATTGACCGTAGAAATGGGGGAAAATCTCTAATTTGGCTTTAAAATTAGAAAAATCATATCATAGGGAACATGTGTACTAAGTTTAAAGTTGATTGGACTTCAACTTCATAAAAAATTACCTCCACCAAAAACTTTAACCTGAAGCAGGACAGATGGACCAACGGACGGACAAACAAAAGAACAGAGGGATGCACAGACCAGAAAATGAGGCATAAAATCGACTTGTTTATGTCTGAGCTCTGACTGAGAAACCTGTTGGAAAGAATGTTAAGTGCATGCACTGTGAGATAAATAGTAATAACTGATTGATTGTTACAGAACCCAAAACGGGAGAAAAGGAAAGGGGGTGGGGGTTCTTCAAATTAGGCCGTTAGTTCTTTCGTTTGAATTGTTTTACACCCCTGTCATTTCACAATAAATTTTGCTTAAGCCTGTTACTACTGGGGTCCATAATGGGTCTCATTTGGTTCTAAGCATGACACGGAATTGACGATTTTTAGTACACGAGACACATGAAAGTCAAATTATTGTGCCTTGAAAACAGGAAATGAAGTCTAGCAGGACATGGGAAATTACCAAAAAAATGAGAATTGCTTACGTTCATAGTGTAAGCGGATGCGGGAATCTGATAAAACAGTAAGCGGGATCTGGGATCAGAATCCCCCAATGAGAGACCCCCTCCATAAGCAATTCTATAAACACTTTGTAATATTTTCTAATCATATTATATAAGGAATTCTCAAAAATATGTGAATTAGTTATAACTGTTGACATGCCAACCTGAAGTGTTCACCTTTGCCTTTGGTGATCATTAGCTGTTGATGGCAAACACATAAACTAGCAATGGGTATAAATTATAAAGGTACATATTTAAGCTAGAACCATTAGACCACTTTCGAGTTCATCCGTCACCGGAAAAAACTCGTCAATTATACGCGCCTTTATCACCGTCATTTTTGCGTTTAGGGGCGTCGTCACTTCCTTCCAATGTTGAGCGAGTGGTTGGAAAACTATAATTCTATATTGTACGAATTATTCGGCAAATTGAATTCTCAAAATTGACAATCAACACTGCTGTCATTAGGGAATTGTCAGTAAGTACCTACAGAGCAACCGTTATTTCTAGGTTATCCTGCACAAAGACGATCACTAAGACGCTTGATGAACGTAAATAGTGCAGGGATACAGGCGAGCCCCTCTATCTGGTAAGTGACGTCATAAAGGCGTGCATAATTGACGAGTTTTTGCCGGTGACGGATGAACTCGAAAGTGGTCTTTTCATAAAGCTTGAAAATTTAGTCTTGTTATACCCTCTTTTTCTTCTTCTTTCGTCTATATCTTCCTCCAACAGTTGGAGTACATCAAAATTACTTTAAAAGGATGGTTAATCCTTATAAAAATTTATCTGGGTTAATCAAATGTTTGAAAGAAAGGGCTCTTTAAAATAGAAAGCGTCAATACGACGTCGATTTATCCAACATGGCGGCCTCCGTGCGATCTAAAATTTGTCCTCTGAAAAACTTGACTTTGCAGTCTTTCAATCAATACAAGGTATGTAGAGTGTGCTTGCAAATGAGAAAAAAATAACAAGCTATATGGTTGAATACAATTCCTTCAGTAGAACTTTTTCATTAACCTGATTATCACAAGAAAATGACAAATTTATATGGCCATGTTTACATCACAGAATTTACTCTGACACTTTTAAAAATAGGATGAGAACACTGGGGACAATGTCATGTTTGGCATTCAGTGGCTGATCCAGGGGGAAGGTTCCTGGGATTGAAACCCCCTTTTTTTAACGATCAATGCATTTGAATATAGTTGGAACACCCCCCTTTTTTGTCTTGGGTTGGGAGTCCAGGGCTTCCAAAACGGTCATATATTCCGGTCATTTGTATAAATTCCGGTCAAAGTCCGGCTGGGAAAAGCATGAAACGGTCATCTACTTTTTAGTTTCAAGGCTTTTTCGGTCATTTTAACATAATTCATGATCTTTTTGACCCAACCTTTTGCCTTTAAGATTCATCATAAGGAATTGAAAAATATGGCCGTGTTTACACCTCCAAAATTACTATGAGTACAGACAAACTGGTACATCCAGGAAAGTTTTAAGGCATGGCAGGAACTAGATATATAAAAGTTATATGAAGTCTACGTTTCAGAAAATTAAAAACTTACCTGGATTTTGATGTTCATTTTTTTCCAGTCTGCAGAAGATAGCAAAATAAACAAACACCCGAGTTTCATTTGATTTTGATACGGTCCACTCAGTTACACAGTTTAAACCTGTTAAATAACCTATTGTTTACAGGTGTCTTTTGTCCATCTATTGTCCATTTAAATCAATACTACTCACAACATTGATTATATGAGGGGAGCTTCTCAATCGTTTTCACTACTTAGTTAATTTTTGCACCTTCTGCAGGAACGAAAAAAAATGGATAGCAAAATCTAGAAAAGTTTATAATTTTCTGAAACATAAAATGCATTTAAAATTTATATATCTAGTTCCTGCCATCCCTTAAAACTGTTGCAGGTGTATAGGTTAGTCTGTACTCAGAGTAAAATTTGGGGTGTAAATACGGCCATTTTAGCCAAAAGGTTATGATGAACCTTAACATCCACGCATTTCCGGTCATAAAAGTGACATGATGTTTAATGACTATCAAAACAGCCCCTACTTCAATACTTTCCAATTTAAACAAGGCTAATTAGTTGTTGGACAGCTGAAATCTACCTGTTCAGGTGACAGGTAAACTACTTTCAGTACCGGACATTGTAAAAATTATCAGTCTTTTCACAATTATTTTCTTACATTTCAGCGGTATCTAATTGATTTAGTCCAAAAGATTAAAATTATAAGAAATTAGTTTATCAACATGATTTGATAAAAAAAATTAAAAAGGTTTTAAATGAAAAACTCGTCAGAACTACGTTGTATGAACTAGAACACGTGTGCGTATGTGCACAGGTGGGAAATTTAATTATGTATCCTACATGTACATTTCTTCAAAAATACTATAATTATTATTGATACCTGTATCTAACGTTCATTTCAAGTATTTTGTTGAAGAAATAAAGTGGAAAGAGCTTCTTTACTCAGTCGTGCTTTGTAAACGTACACGGATTTTACGTATCCGTTTATGGTCCATGTTTTACCATTGTCAAGTCAACATCCGGTTTAGATTTTAAAAACGAAAGTAAAGTTTTTGACAATGTCATTTTGCACAAATAAAGAGTCTAAGACATATATGAGCAGGCTGATGTGCACACTATGAATGATGCACTGCCAATTTAACAGTTTACATCCGAACATCAAATTCATATCAAAGTAAAGTTTAAAATTGTGTTTTTTTTAATCTAATGCCAATCATTGGAATGGCCATCTGATTACCATAAATGCCTTTTGTGACTAAGTCTTAAGGGATTAAAATTGGGATCAGATATAAAATGTCCGGCTGGCTCAAATATTTTTTGGAAGCCCTGGTTGGGACCCCCCTTTTTTAGAATGGCTGGATCCGCCCCTGGCATTGAAGGATGAGTTTAACCTGTGAAAGAGACAAAGACAGTAAATAAATAACTTCATGACTGTGCTGGGCTTCACCAATGTCACAAATTGCAACTTTTATTTCTTTTTGTGTACAAAAATTATGCAGCTGCAGTCAATATTTCTGATGTCAAAGTTTTCATTTCTTGATTGTAATGATAACAATACTGATCTTTTGCAGATATTTGTCAGGACAGGATTTTTTGACAGATTTCGAGGTAAAGACTCATTTGAAGAGGAGCTAAAGAGAGAACAGAAGGAGGATAGAATAACATTTAAAGAAAGATTCCAGGGACTGAAGAAAAGATCGTAAGGAAATTCAAAATAAAAGGAGATCATATATACATGTATGAAGTATTTGTCTATGATACAGCAACCCAACAACACAAATTATCAAGGACAGTCGTCAACAATAGACCGTTATGAATTAAGGGAGATGTGTGGTACACATAAAAGAGATAGCAACCCACATAATATCCAGCAACTCTAGAGGGAAATAAATCTTCAACAATTGTCAATAGACTTGTGTCTATCCAAAATATTAACGTTAACCCATTTAACTTTCTGATGATAAAAACTTTTACTGAAACCACTGGGTCATTTCGCCACAGTCGTAAAAATGGTGATACATGTACAATGTATGTCAAGTTTTTAATTGTCCAAAGTCTAAAGGTACAACACATAATTCTCAAAATAAATAAAAGATAGTGAGATGTGATGAGAAAGCTACTCACTGACTTACAAAAATGTAGACCTGTATATAACTAATATGAGGCAGGCATTACCTGTGAAAGGGGACGAAGTCTATATGATTTATTTTTTAAATTCAAGACGGAAATACTGTAACGTCCGATTTTGGTTCTGTTGTTAGAGATTTTACTTGTGGCGTTATTTAAGTTATGACATTATGTTTAATGTAAACTAAGAAACGCAATGCATCAGGTAACGTTAATTCAAACGTAAAAGACAAAGAATTTAAAAAAATGAAATATTGGTATTGTGTTCCTTGAGCCTATATTTTACTAGACTTCTCAAAGTCTCACGATAACGAGACTGGAAGAAGGAAGTTGTTTTCTGTGTTCTGCGCAAATGCGGGAATTACAAAAAGGGACAACATAAAATTTGAACGATTTTGAATTCATTTGTACAAAGAAAATTTCCGGAAATTTTCCCGATTTAAAAAAAAAAAAATTTCATTGATTTTTCTACTGTCATGACTGTAATAGGAGACTTCGTCCCCATATTAACTTATAAATGATTAATTTTACTATCCTATCTTGTGATACAGTGTATTTTAATTTTAGTGGTATCCAGACAGTGAGAGGTTATAAACCTGACAAAGATGTAGAACAGAAAATACAAACTATAACTAATGATCTCTATGGTAACAGTCACAACTGGTTATCTACTCAACTACAAGATAGAACTCAAAAATTTAAGGTAAAATTATTTACATTTGGCTGGGTCATGTGACCTTAAGTGTCATTAGATATATCACCATCATATTTGTTGTCTTTTTAACTCACCTGGCCCGAAGGGCAAGTGAGCTTTTCCCATCACTTGGCGTCCGTCGTCGTCCTGCGTTAACTTTTACAAAAATCTTCTCCTCTGAAACTACTGGGCCAAATTAAACCAAACTTGGCCACAATCATCATTGGGGTATCTAGTTTAAAAAATGTGTCCGGTGACCCGGCCAACCAACCAAAATGGCCACCATGGCTAAAAATAGAACATAGGGGTAAAATGCAGTTTTTGGCTTATAACTCAAAAACCAAAGCATCTATCTACTCTGAAATTTTCAGATGAATCTGACAACCTGTTGTTGGGTTGCTGCCCCTGAATTGGTAATTTTAAGGAAATTTTGCTGTTTTTGGTTATTATCTTGTATATTATTATACGACCGCAAAATTTGAAAAAATTTTCGTCGTATATTGCTATCACGTTGGCGTCGTCGGCGTCGTCGTCGTCGTCGTCCGAATACTTTTAGTTTTCGCACTCTAACTTTAGTAAAAATGAATAGAAATCAATGAAATTTTAACACAAGGTTTATGACCACAAAAGGAAGGTTGGGATTGATTTTGGGAGTTTTGGTCCCAACATTTTAGGAATTAGGGGCCAAAAAGGGCCCAAATATGCATTTTCTTGGTTTTCGCACTATAACTTTAGTTTAAGTGAATAGAAATCTATGAAATTTTGACACAAGGTTTATGACCACAAAAGGAAGGTTGGGATTGATTTTGGGAGTTTTGGTTCCAACAGTTTAGGAATTAAGGGCCAAAAAAGGGCCCAAATAAGCATTATTCTTGGTTTTCGCACAATAACTTTAGTATAAGTAAATAGAAATCAATGAAATTTTAACACAAGGTTTATGACCACAAAAGGAAGGTTGGGATTGATTTTTCGAGTTGAGGTCACAACAGTTTATGAATTAGGGGCCAAAAAAGGGGCCCAAATAAGCATTATTTTTGGTTTTTGCACCATAACTTTAGTATAAGTAAATAGAAATCTATGAAATTTAAATACAAGGTTTATGACCATAAAAGGAAGGTTGGGTTTGATTTTGGGAGTTTTGGTCCTAACAGTTTAGGTATAAGGGGCCCAAAGGGTCCAAAATTGAACTTTGTGTGATTTCATCAAAAATTGAATAATTGGGGTTCTTTGATATGCCGAATCTAACTATGTATGTAGATTCTTAATTTTTGGTCCCGTTTTCAAATTGGTCTACATTAAGGTCCAAAGGGTCCAAAATTAAACTTAGTTTGATTTTAACAAAAATTGAATCCTTGGGGTTCTTTGATATGCTGAATTAAAAAATGTACTTAGATTTTTAATTATTGGCCTAGTTTTCAAGTTGGTCCAAATGGGGGTCCAAAATTAAACTTTGTTTGATTTCATCAAAAATTGAATAAATGGGTTCTTTGATATGCCAAATCTAACTGTGTATGTAGATTCTTAATTTTTGGTCCAGTTTTCAAATTGGTCTACATTAAGGTCCAAAGGGTCCAAAATTAAACTAAGTTTGATTTTAACAAAAATTAAATTCTTGGGCTTATTTGATATGCTTTATCTAAATATGTACTTTGATTTTTGATTATGGGCCCAGTTTTCAAGTTGGTCCAAATCAGGATTCCATATCAAGTATTGTGCAATAGCAAGAAATTTTCAATTGCACAGTATTGCACAATAGCAAGAACTATCTAATTGCACAATATTGTGCAATAGCAATTAATTTTCAATTGGAGTTATCTTTCTTTGTATAGAATAGTAGTTGATAATATGGTCCGAGACCACAATTGTCGTCCCTTGATTTTCGTTGTTCACGAATATAGTCCCTAGTGTTAACAGTGGGTTACTTGCCAATAATTTTTATACCCCTTCCAAATTTATTTCTCCATGTTTAATGCCTCAAATTGTAAGTAGGGGGGTGAAATTACACTGTAAAAAAATTTGGGTCCAGAATTTTACAGGAAAGTAGTGATTCGGTCCAGCTGAAAAAGGTTAAAAATTAGCACTTCGGAAGCTGTCAAAAGATTTCAAGACACCCTAAACACAAAATTGTCCATATTTTGAGTTTGAGGCGATGAAGTTTTCTATAATTTTGATATAATTTGTCCCAAAAGTAGTACAACACACTGTAAAAATTTCATCGAGAAAGCGCAGGTGGGATTTTTTTAATTTTCATTTATGTTCTAAAAGAAATGCACTACGAATTAATTGTGTTCTCGGACCTAAGAGGTGAAGTCTGTAAAAATAGAATCTGTAATTTGGCAACTTCCCTAAATGATTTGGTGGTGTCAATTTGTCAAATAGCATGAAACTAAAGGATTTAAACTTTTATTTTATAGAATATCTGCAAAAATGACCAATTTTGGCATTTTATGGTCAAAATGGGCATTTTAAGGCTTTTTCAATATTGATGCATACATGGCATCCTGACTTTCTATCTGACAGGTTTTCATGTGTCAATACTTGTGTTTCTATGCCTTTATCAAGTTCTTTTACTTGTTTATGAACTCAGAATCTACAGAAAAGAAGATTATCTCAGACAATATGTACAAAATGTGTTGTATAAATGACCCTTGTCTAACGCCCTGTTTGGATGAAGTCAAAAGTGGGGTTCTTGGTACATAAAATTTGAAGTCCACAATTAAGACCTCACTAAATTTGTATCCAAAGCACTTTACAATGTCTATTGTACCTGTTCCATCTCACATATCTTTTTTTTCTTCTGTAGGATAGCAAGTGGTTTAAATATAAGCCTGTTGAGACTAAAATTGCATTCAAGTATTTCATTAAAAAGGCAAAAATCTTTGTATCAGACCATACTCTCTGTAAGAAAAGTTAATTGCAAGAGCCTTTTTGTGCTCAGATTTGTTGTATCATGTCACATGAGTATAGAAATGATAAAAAAAGACACAATTTTATATTTCTTATAGCCTCAATATGCATTTTTAAATGTAAATATGTGGCACGGCCTAAATTGACCCTTATTTTTTTCCAGTCTTACTTGGCTTAAGACCCTTTTAAACTAATATGATATGTTATTTGTGACTTTTCTTTCCATTTAAATTACATTCAATACATATGTAAGGATTATTTATAACCAAAAAGCTTCACAAATTTAAAATTGCTGGAAAATATTACATCTTCATGTAAAGCCCCTTTCATTGAAAAACCTCAATTTTTAGGCCAAGGCTGATATAAATTTCACTTTTGAATAATTATGCTAAGTCTGATAAATCAAATGAGTACTCTATTGCTTTAAGTACATAATAAATGATATATTAGGGCATTTAAAATGTATTTTTTTGCAATATTTTAATTTTCAAAGCCCATAATGTTGATAGTTGAAATTATTCAATTTTAACGTCAAAATTTAACACGCAAAGATGAGTATTGAATTTAATATATTGTCTATAATATATATCCTATTGTTATGAAACTTTGCAAGCAGTGTTATAATTAATTAAGCTTTGGTCATACCAAGTTTTTTTAAGATTTGTCAACTCTTCCTGTCCTATTAGGTCCGAGACCACAATTGTCGTCCCTTGATTTTCGTTGTTCACGAATATAGTCCCTAGTGTTAACAGTGGGTTACTTGCCAATAATTTTTATACCCCTTCCAAATTTATTTCTCCATGTTTAATGCCTCAAATTGTAAGTAGGGGGGTGAAATTACACTGTAAAAAAATTTGGGTCCAGAATTTTACAGGAAAGTAGTGATTCGGTCCAGCTGAAAAAGGTTAAAAATTAGCACTTCGGAAGCTGTCAAAAGATTTCAAGACACCCTAAACACAAAATTGTCCATATTTTGAGTTTGAGGCGATGAAGTTTTCTATAATTTTGATATAATTTATCCCAAAAGTAGTACAACACACTGTAAAAATTTCATCGAGAAAGCGCAGGTGGGATTTTTTTAATTTTCATTTATGTTCTAAAAGAAATGCACTACGAATTAATTGTGTTCTCGGACCATATATGTTGGAAATTTGCCAGACATGACTATGATGTCATTTTCTATTTTTATTTGCCAATAACTTTATGTAAATAACTTCATTAGAAATTTCCCAATATAAAATGTTGCTGATGAAGCTTTTTTTCCTTATCTTATCTAAAATGTTTTTAGATAATGTATGTTATGTTGGACATTTGCCAGACATGACTATGATGTCATTTTCTATTTTTATTTGCCAATAACTTTATGTAAATAACTTCATTGGAAATTTGCCAATATAAAATGTTGCTGATGAAGTTTTTTTTTATTGTTTTATACAATAAACAATGTATATTCACTTTTACTACCAACCAATCTTTACCATTCAGTGATAACAAGCACTTTATTTTACATTGTAATATTTTATGATGTATTTAAAAGAGTAGTTATTGTTGCAAACTCCATTAGAAATTTGAATTGATATCAGTTTTGGAGAAAGGGAAACAGGGATGTGAAAAAAAAGGGGGGGGGGGGGGGTATAAATTTTTCTCATTTCAGATTTCATAAATAAAAAGAAAATTTCTTCAAACATTTTTTTGAGAGGATTAATATTCAACAGCATAGTGAATTGCTCAAAGGCAAAAAAAAACCTTTTAAGTTCATTAGACCACATTCATTCTGTGTCAGAAACCTATGCTGTGTCAACTATTTAATTTTAGATTTAAAAAGTTTGAAGAAGAAATCTTTAATTGATTTGTAAAATCTTGAAATTTGTTTTGTGTAAAAAAAAAACCATGTAATGTCAAAAATTTGATCACAATCCAAATTCAGAGCTGTATCACGCTTGAATGTTTTGTCCATACTTGCCCCAACTGTTCAGGGTTCGACCTCTGCGGTCGTATAAAGCTGCGCCCTGCGGAGCACCTGGTTATAGATAGAGATAAACTGCAAACAGCAATAATGATAAGCAAAGTAAGATTTACAAATAAGTCAAACATGACCGAAATGGTCAGTTGACCCATATAGGAGTTATTGCCCTTTATAGTCAATTTTTAACCATTTTTCGTAAATCTTAGTAATCTTTTACAAAAATCTTCTCCTCTGAAACTACTGGGCCAAATTTCTCCAAACTTGGCCACAATTATCTTTTGGGTATCTAGTTTAAAAAATAAGTCTGGTGACCCAGTCAACCAACCAAAATGGCCGCCACGGCTAAAAATAGAACATAGGGGTAAAATGCAGTTTTTGGCTTATAACTCAAAAACCAAAGCGTTTAGAGTAAATCTGACATGGGGTTAAATTGTTTATCAGGTCAAAATCTGCCCTGAAATTTTCAGATAAATCGGACAACCCGTTGTTGGGTTCCTGCCCCTGAATTGGTAATTTGAAGGAAATTTTACTGTTTTTGGTTATTATCTTGAAAATTTTTATAGATAGAAATAAACTGTAAACAGCAGTAATGTTCAGCAAAGTAAGATTTACAAATAAGTCAACATGACCGAAATGGTCAGTTGACCCATATAGGAGTTATTGCCCTTTATAGTCAATTTTTAACCATTTTTCGTAAATCTTAGTAATCTTTTACAAAAATCTTCTCCTCTGAAACTACTGGGCCAAATTAATCCAAACTTATCCACAATCATCTTTGGGGTATCTAGTTTAAAAAATGTGTCCGATGACTTGGCCATCCAACCAAGATGGCCGTCATGGCTAAAAATAGAACATAGGGGTAAAATGCAGTTTTTGGCTTATAACTCAAAAACCAAAGCGTTTAGAGCAAATCTGACAGGGGTTAAATTGTTTATCAGGTCAAGATCTATCTGCCCCGAAATTTTCAGATGAATCTGACAACCCGTTGTTGGGTTGCTGCCCCTGAATTGGTAATTTTAAGGAAATTTTGCTGTGTTTTGGTTATTGTCTTGAATATTATTATAGATAGAGATAAACTGTAGACAGCAATAATGTTCAGCAAAGTAAGATTTACAAAATAAGTCAACATGACCAAAATGGTCAATTGACCCCCTAAGGAGTTATTGTCCTTTATAGTCAATTTTCAACAATTTTTATAAAATTTGTAAATTTTTACTAACATTTTCCACTGAAACTACTGGGCCAAGTTCTTTATAGATAGAGATAATTGTAAGCAGCAAGGATGTTCAGTAAATTAAGATGTACAAACACTTCACCATCACCAAAATACAATTTTGTAATGAATCCATCTGCTTCCTTTGTTTAATAGTCACATAGACCAAGGTGAGTGACACAGGCTCTTTAGAGCCTCTAGTTAAACTTGTTTTCCTCTTAATCGTGAGGCTGAAGTAGCCCTGATGTGACAGGAATAATACGAAATAAGATTTCAACTGTAAAAACTTCATACAATTACATTTTGAGAATGCTCTCCAAGATATTCATTCAATTTCAGTGTGTTGCCTTTTTACCTCCCTAGAATTGCTGAAATGCCAGGCAGTATATATCAACAAAAAAAAATACGTAAATATAATAACTAAATATCATTCATATATATATATATATATATATATATATGTCAATCATGTTTTCAAAATTACACTGTGATAAGTTCAGAAATTATGAGATTAAAATGGTCTATGTATTTAATGATGTTCTTAATTTTTTTCCAGTTTCTTACAAAATGCCAGACAGAATTTGATCACATGGTAACAAATATGGATTTGAATTCAATGAACACTGTTGAAGATGTAGTGAACTACTTTAAAACTGAGGTCAAGGACTCTTGTGCCTATGAAGATATTTCAAAATTGGATTTACCTAAGAATTTACACATGAACATGGAATATTCAAATGTGTTATTACACTCTGATCTTGAAGATTCAAATGATGGATACCAGCACTACAAAAAGGATGAGAAAAATATTAAATATCGTCGAAAATATAAAGCACAAATTGACAAAGAGTTAGAAGTATTACAACATTGATAATCTGTTCCAATAAATTTAATTGTGAAAAATAGCAACCGATGAGTCTCTTTATTGGTATTTGGTAATTCAGCATTTATATAAGGGCCTGGATTGAGTAAACATAATACTAAGACAATAATGGGTCAATACTACACAAAAAATGAAACAAACAAGCATTCTGTGAGTATTGCATATAGTCCCCTACAGCTAAAAAATTCATTGTATTGGAACAAAATTCCAACTTGATCTATAACTTGTCATGGTCATGATGGTGTAAACTATATACATGTGATAAATATCAAGTCAATATCTTCAGGCATGAGGGAAAAAGTGTTGAAAAATTGATTATTTAAGTGAATTTTCTATATGTGTAAGTCCAATGACTAAAACTCTGCACAAAATCATCAGAACAGAACAAAATTCAAACTTGAACTAACTGTTCATGATAAAACTATATACAAATTATCAAATTAATATTTCAACATGACAGATAGACGGACGCGGACAAACAGACAGAAAGACAGAGATATATTTCATTTAAATAATCCATGAATAGATTTTGGAACTAATTACATGAAGGGCACTTTTTTCACAGTTGTCATTACTGACATTTCTGATTTATAATCCTTCATTTGTTAAAAGATGAACTTATTGTGCAAAGTCTTCAGAAAGAGGGGCAAAAAATACCAAAGGGACAGTCAAACTCATAGATTAAAAAGAAACTGACAAGGCCATGGCTAAAAAAGAAAAACAGACAAATAATAGTACACATTGACAAGATACAGCATAGAATACTAATTATATAAGGACTAAGCAACATGAACCCCACCTAAAACTGGAAGTTCTATATCCACATCTGTAAGATAATGTGTAACTACATTTGTAGATCTAAAAATTACAATTTTATGGTTGTAACTTGTTGACCTTGTTGATCAGGGCGATATCTTTTTGCGCCAAAAAGTAACTCATTTGCGCCACAACTTAATTGCGCCAATACTTCTTTTGCGCCACATAATTTTCAAAACTATAGGTATCATTTGCGCCAATAAAATAATCATGTAATTGCGCCAATTTTATTTATTTTTATTTATATATAACAACTAAATGATTGACTTCCGTCCTATTTTTGGGCTTGGGTCCGGCAGTTTACCGACTGGCGGAGTTAAAGTCATTTTAATAACGAAATGTATGCTGAATTAAAACGTTCATCCGTATATATATATACAGTTAAAACCATATAAAATGTCTCTGTTCATCATTGAATTAAAGGCTGGTTTTTGTAGTTGAGAAAAGACACATATTCCTTTCTGCTTACTTCTCTACTCATTAGTTCTTTACAAATGCCTGACGGAATCTGTGTTCTTCAACAATGATGACCGGTTTTCCTCTATCAGACTCTAGTTTTTGAATGGTATATCAGACATCTTGACTCGTGAAAAAATATTCTTTTACTAAACAATTTATTTTTTGGTGAGTTTTCTTAAATTTAAAGTGTTCAGTGGAAAGGTTAATTATAATACATGTATGATATTGGTAAAACATGTACATGTATGATATAGGTAAAAAATATTTACAAGTAAATCTGGCGCAATTTCATTTCATTTATTGGCGCAATTAATACCATCAAAATAAAAGACAGTGGCGCAATTAATACCTTTTCAAAACTGCAATTGGCGCAAATTGATTCTGCCCGTTGATCATAGAGATCTATTTTCTGTTGCATGAAATGAGATATATTGTCCTACCTTGTTTTATAATGTTTCCATCATCAATGTTAGGCAACTTATAATCATAACAGTTAATGTCTGTTTTTTTGTGGCAGATGTTTTAAGCCAAATAAAATAGTAATTGTGTTTCCTATTACATCTTTGAAAAAATTAGGGTAGTTAGAAAAGGAATTTATTTATTTTATATGTTTTTTTTAACATTGACTATGGGAGAGAAATTTTGACTATTATAAACAGTGCATATTGAAATGAAAAAAAGAAAACTTTAATGTAAACTTTTTCTAAGCTTAAAATATAGGGTAGGTAGGGAAATAGGAAACACATAATTTTTTATTTGGCCTTGTACATATTTTAGTGTATTTCAAACTGGCCAGGAACATATAATCTATATATTTATGAACATAATAAGTCTTGTCAAACTTTTATCTAAAACATCAAAATACAAATCAATATGTCTAATTGTTGTTATATATTTGTATGACGTGTCATGTGTTTAGTAGATCTGGTTAGTTTCAAAGATTCTATTGATGGTAGCAATATAGACAATAATATTATCTCTTCCTATTGTTGACTTTATTTAAATATCCACAACTCATTTATAAAAATAAGAAGATGTGGTATGATTGCCAATGAGAAAGCTCTTCATCGTAGAAGTTTTAACAACTATAGGTCACCACATGCATGGCCTTCAACAATATGTTAAACCCATACCATTGTGTAAGCTATAAAAGTCTCTGAAATAACAAATACAAAACTAAAGGGTTTGACATCAACGACCCAGACCTACTGCGCACACCATCACACACATCACGGTGACACCTCGTATTCAACACTGAATCTAGACAATACAAACAGCCATGCTTGGTGTAAAAATGATGCCCTTTATGGGTTCTTGATTAGATTAATAAAAATCTTATTTATCTTAAATTCTTATCATACTCAACTTTTTCACATTTTAAGATTTAAAAATTTATTGTTAATATTGACCAGGGCTTGGATACTTTCTTAGAATATGCATCAATTTAAAAGTAGCAACTAGTTCCAGATCACACAACTTGAGGAACAGGATATAAAAACAAAGAAGTAATATAGGGCTAGTAATGAGAGCTGATTAGAGTTGAAATCACAACCATGACATCTGCACCATACATTAAATTTAACTCTTTAGAAATTTTAAAAAAAGTATTTGTATATATGTCGTGTACTATTAGTTACATAGTGTGCTAGTGACCTAATACGGTATATATGGGGTCAGTAAATTCCATATGGGGTGAGAGTGAAGCTCGAATCCCCATATGGAATTTACTGACCCCATATATACCGTATTACGTCACTAGCACACTATGTAACGAATTTATCTTACCGACTATCTTAACGTGTGAAATTAAGACTAGTGATTCTCAAAATGAGCAAGTCTTCAATACTGTTAGCACTAAGAAAATACTTCCATTGATCCTACAAAAACAGATGCCAACAATAACGACGAGGTTTAGATGTGTTTTATGAATTTGTTTCAATCTTATAATTAATCATCAATTTCTTCGTCTGTTGGAACTTTTAAGATTTTTTCTCAGTACCGTTTTGTTTTTTATAAAGGGACATAACACCATGACTAACCGTGTATGAAATAAGCCCCGCCCCCTTCTTACCTAATAAGGAATATAAAGGGACGTAACTCCACTACTAACCGTGTATGAGATAAGCCCCGCCTCCCTACTAACCTAATATCAAATATACACGGTTTGCACGCGGACGCTTTTAACCAATCATATTCCTGGAAATGTATAGGAGGTAAGATAAATGTTATTATTTTGTACACGTTATTACTTCTACAAATACAATTGTACAAAAAAAAGTAATTTTTATTGAGAAAAAGATAATAACTTGTACAAATCATTATTCTTCCTTGGCCTATTTCCTGTATACTACAATACTTTCACTTTAAACAATAATTTATAATAAGGGCATTAGTATAAACTTGTAACATGTTAGTAATTATTAGGGCCCCGCCAAAGGCGGGTCCCCTATAGTGATCAGTCTGTCCGTCCATCCATCCGTCCGTCTGTCCGCAACACTTTGTGTCCGCTCCATATCTAGAGAACCATTATGATTTCATACTTTATACTTTACATGTTTATTAACCACCACCAGAGGGCGTGTCATGATGTATGTACAACTTCCTAGGTCAAAGGTCAAGGTAAAAAAACTTTGGTTTCAGTTGACAACCCTGTGTCCTGTGGTGAAGATCGTGTCCGCTCTATATCTTGAGAACCGTTATGATTTCAAAGTTTATACTTGACATGTACATGTATATGAACCAACACCAGAGGGTGTGTCATAATTTATGAACGACTGCCTAGGGCAAAGTTCAAGGTAAAAAACTTTGGTTTCAGTTGACAACCCCATGTCCTATGGTAAAGATTGTGTCCGCTCTATATCTTGAGAACCGTGATCATTTCAAAGTTTATACTTGACATGTATATAAACCAACACCAAAGGGTGTGTCATAATTTATGTGCAACTTCCTAGGTCAAAGGTCAAGGTCAAAAACTTTGATTTCAATTGACAAACCCATGTCCTATGGTAAAGATACAATTTTTTAATGCACATTATTCACAGCGGGGCCCACAGAGATGGCTCCCATATCTCAATGATATCTAGTTTGTATTTGATATTAAATATGGTGGCCATTTAGTACAGTTTAGTAGGATATTAAAGGATGAAAATGGAAAACATCATAGAAAAGAAAGTTCATGGTGAAATTAAGTAATGTAAAGGAAGCCAATACCCCATTCACACCATTTTAAACCGGGTTCCACCCGAATTAATTCGGGTTAAATTTAGGTAGTGTAAATGCGATAACCCGGGGTGAACCCGGTGCAGATTTTTATACTGTGAACACGGTACAAGCTAAGTTCCAAAAAGACAGCACTTCAAAAATAATTCTTAAGATAGCATGATGTTTTGAATGTAGCAGGAATTAATAAACTCATTTGCAAAGAAGAAAATTATTTATTATTGTGTAACGTGTATACCGGGTAAGCCTGTCTATTTCTATTTTAGAATGAGTTTGTTACCAGTTTGATACTGGATCCAAAATGTTCTATTTACAAAATATATAACAATTAAACTTTATTCAAAAATTAACGTCAATGAACCAAAATATGTACAACTGCTCTTTGCGTTCTCATAAACTATCTACAATTATTCTACTTCAAATATATACAACTAGTACAAAGGAGTAGGGCCGATAAGGACCGATTTTGGCCTCAAATTTCAGTTTCATCTGACGAAAGATTTTGACCACTTTTTAAAATCTTAAGTGTCTGCTTCATTTGATTCAATTGATTTATGTGAAAGATTTCAACTAATGTAGTCATTAAAAACGCCCCGATTCAAGCTCAAATATGAAACATCGACCAAATATGCCAAAAATTGTCAATTTTCAGATGGTTTTTGTCAAAAATGAAAGTGGCCGCATCTGTGTTCATCCTCAACCTTTATATATGTTATGTATTATCATCAAATACAACTTACATTTCAATATTGTGGATGAACACGAATGTGGCCACTTTCGTTTTACACGGAAACCGTCTAAAATTTAACAAATATGCTAGAATTGTGAAGATTTCAGTAATTTAGCATGACTTAATGGTGCTAGTACCCGATATATGTGCATTGTATTGTCAAAAAACAGCCCATATTTATGTAGCAGAAGCATTCTACTATCCAATAAATAACTTTGAACAATTTTGTAAAACTGCTATATTTTGGGGCCAAAAAGGGGTCTTACTGGACCTACTCCTTTGTACTATTACAAATCTGTCCTTGGTCAGGAACAAACTTGTCCTCTTGGTACAATTATGTACCTTACAAGTCGGTCACACAGCTTCATACTTGTCCTATAGATGTTGGTACCCTTCAAGCTACGACTTATCTTAATGGTACATTGTGGTACCCTACAAGTTGGTCACACAGATCCATACTTGACAAACTACAGTTGAACAAATCTAAAGAACAGGCACCAACCTTGTTCTTTGTTGCATTACATCATGAATGCAATTCTATATATTAGAGAATATTAACAGGCACCAACCTGTTCTTTATTACACTTTGACTTAGTAACAAATTTACATAAGAGATAGACCTCAAATATCCTTTCTCTAATAACGTATCGTACGTATCGTATCATGACCAGAGGCGGATTTAGGGGGGGGGGAGGGGCAGAGGGCCCGGGCCCCCTCTTTTTGGAAAAAAAATTGGTTGCTTATATAGTGAATCACTGAAGCGTGACCGGAGCGGGCCCCCTCTTAGGTCAGTCAGTGGGCCCCAACTTATGAAAATTTCTGGATCCGCCACTGATGACCATCGTCTTCGTAGCTTCTGACGAATGACAAAGAGCTAGGATTCGCTCCTGCTTATATACTCTGATGGAAGCTGTAACATTCTTGAAGGAGGGGTGTTCTACCAAAGTTCCTTCTTACCAGTATCTGAGTTTCATACGGAACACCCCTTTACATTTGACCTGACCCAAAGCTTACCCGCGAAACATCTTACTCTTTTCTATGGTTATTCAAGTTTTATACAAATGTATAAAATAATTATATTACTGGATTAAAATCACAGCTAATTACAGGAGTAACGATCGCGAGAAGTTACTTAAAGATAAGAACTCTGCATATATAAAACTGTTATTATTAATAGGCGGTATAGAAAGAAACCCAGGCACAAGAACTCCAAAATAACCGTGTGCCATATGCGACAAAGCTTGTCGGTGGGGACAAAAAGCTCTTGCATGTGATGAATGCAATAATTGGCACCACGCACCTTGTACAGGCATTAACTCGAAGGAATATTCAAGCCTTGCAAATATATCTGATTCATGGTATTGCGTAGTATGTAGCGCTCCTAACCACTCAACTGTTCTCTATGATCTGATTGATTCAGCTGATAGCAACACCTACTCAGTATTATCATCACGTACATCAGAAGTGAGCAAAACTGATTTAAATATATCATCTGAAATTGACACTAGTATAGGTGACCCTATAGCATCATCATCACCAAAACGCTCAGACACCCATACTAAAAGCCAGCAACAATCCAACAAAAAGTCACAGAAGCAACTCAGAGTACTGCTTATCAATTTTCAGAGCGTAAAGAATAAAAGAAATGATCTCCAGGTTATGCTGGAGTCCACTCGTCCAGATATCATCTTAGGAACTGAAACTTGGTTATGCAACAAAATCAACACATGTGAAATTTTCCCACCAGAACTTGGTTACGATGTCATACGCAGGGACAGGAAAACAGACGCCCATGGAGGAGTCCTCATAGCAGCAAAGACAACACTTGGACTTAGCCATCTTAAGTCAGGGAAAGACACAGAACTCATATCTGGGAGCATCAACATAAACCAGAAAAAGAAAAGCCATAATAACCTGCTTATATAGACCACCAAATAGGCTTGATCAACAAACTGCAAACAACGCAATACAAGACATCACTGATCTACGCAAAAAACACAAAGTAGTATTTTCATCCTTTGTGGAGATTTCAACTTACCAGACATTGACTGGAAAAACTACACAATACAGGGTACTCAAACATCAAGAGATATTAACAATGCATTTCTCGAAATAGCAGCCAACCTAAACATACAACAGTTGGTAGACAAACCAACTAGGGGAGATAACACCTTAGATGTGCTGTTTAAATCCCATCCAGGCCAACTCAATAGATGTAAAACCATACCACCTCTTGGGAACAGTGACCATGACATAGTTCTTCTAGACTTTTCACACGGCTTACAAAAACCCAATCAGCAAAAGAGAAAAATATATCTATGGAAAAAGCTAACATTGCCATGATTAATCAACACCTCAAAGTAAAATACAACATCTTTAAAAACACAGATTTTGAGGATGTTAACAGCCAACATAAAAGGCTTGATTTTAGATGCCATCAACCAACATGTACCAACCAGGAACACTTTAACAAAACATTCCCATCCATGGATGAACTTAGAGCTTAGACGACTCAGTAACAAAAAGCAGAGGGCTTATACCCTTGCCAAGAGCAGTGGGAAAACACGAGACAAGAAGAAATACAAATTTCTGAAAGCACAACTACAGAAGGAGGCTAGACAAGCACACAGTAATTACATGGAAGATATAGTAAGCAACGACTTGGAGAAAAACCCTAAAAGATTCTGGTCATATGTGAAGAGCCGGAAACAAGATGCATCCCAGATTGTGACCTTGAAGTCAAAAGATGGCTTCCTACATAGTGACACAGATACTAAGGCATCTATACTGAACCAGCAATTCCAGTCAGTGTACACCAAAGAAGATACCGGTACGTTACCTGACCTAGGCACAAGTCCACATCCAACCATGGACAATACCGTCATCCATGAAAGAGGTGTCTACAAACTCTTAAAGGGACTCCGACCATTCAAAGCAACAGGCCCTGATGAAGTTCCAGCAAACATTCTCAAACAGGCAGCTGAATCACTAGCTCCTTATCTTACTCGGATGTTTCTAGCTTTCCCTGGACGGCGCAAGGCAAACGTCGTGCCAATCTTCAAGAAAGGAGAGAAACACCAACCCTCAAACTACAGGCCTGTGTCATTGACATCTATATCATGTAAACTGTTAGAGCATATTATACATAGCACAGTAATGGATCACTTTGATCGACACAACATTCTATGCGACGAGCAACATGGATTCAGAAGTCGACGTTCCTGTGAGACCCAGTTAGTTGTAACACTAAACCAGATTGCCAAAAACATGGACCAGGGGCACCAGACTGACATCATCTTACAGGATTTTTCAAAAGCCTTTGACAAGGTACCACACGAACGCTTGCTTTTGAAACTGGCATACTACGGGGTGAAAGGATCAACATTGAACTGGATAAAGGACTTTCTAAGCAGTAGAACCAAGTCATTTGTTCTAGAAGAAGGACATACATCATCTCCTTTAGATGTAATATCAGGAGTTCCACAAGGGACAATTTTAGGTCCTCTACTATTCCTGACATATATCAATGACATGCCAGATTGTACATCTTTAGATGTAAGGTTGTTTGCGGACGATAGCCTGGTGTACAGGAAAATTAGAAATCCTGATGATGCTGCAACTCTACAGAGAGACCTCACTGATCTGGAAGAGTGGGAACACAAGTGGCAGATGTGTTTCCATCCAGAAAAGTGCATAGTCATGAGGATATCTAACAAGCGCAACACCCTGCAAACAACTTACACCTTGCACGGACACCAACTAGAAGTTGTTGATAGCGGAAAGTACATTGGAGTTACCATTAGTCAAGACCTACAGTGGAATAAGCACATTAATAACACCACAGGAAAAGCAACCAGGACCCTCGGTTTTCTCCGCAGAAACCTGGGCCGATGCAAACCATCTGTAAAAAACACAGCCTATTGTGCACTCATCAGACCATCGATTGAGTACGCTGCCACAGTGTGGGACCCCCACCAAACCACCTTGATCAAAGACATCGACCTTTCACAGCGTAAAGCAGCACGATTTGTTTACAACCAGTACACAGACACTTCCCCAGGATGCGTCACTGGACTATTAGACCAACTCCAGTGGGATCCCCTACAGTATAGACGAATTAAACAGCGACTCGTCCTATGCTACAAGATACAGAACCAACTAGTGGAGATACAATCAGCTATCTACTACACACCTGGTGACAACAGATCAAGGGGTGGCCACAGACTTAGACAGATAAGAGCTACTAAGGAAGTATACAACAACTCCTTCTTCCCACGCTCTATAAGAGACTGGAACCTTCTGCCAGACACAGTAGCAGCTGCACCAACACTCGAGGAGTTCAGGGCCAGATTAGCCAGTGTACCCTGGACCCAGATGCAGCAGAACTAGACATCAGCTTGCCAAATTGTACAGTGTATGACATTCACTTCCACACGGTATCATAGCTTTTTTGCATTTGCAAGTTTTGTGCACGATCTTTTTCATTTACACATTTTGTTTGCGAGTGAAAAACAAGCCTTTTTTGTAGCTGCGTACAGTGATACCGAGGTCTTTGGCAATTCTGATGTCTACAGTGTTTTTAAGAAGCTCTAGATCTCAAATATCGTAAAATGGTTGACTGCAATACACCATCTTCACAACACAACTTAAATAAACTAATAGTATGCTACTTTCCAGTGACTTCTTATGTAACAGTTCATTAAGAAATTTTTGGAATTTAATTTTTAGTCGACATATTGCCATTTACTCGTAATAACAAATCGGTTATGACCATCGGTATAAAATGTGTTTACTTTAAATTTGACAATTAAGTAAAATTAACAATGTGAAACTTCTTATTTTTATTTAGCTTATCTTTTTATTATAATATAACGATAAGATTACCTATATGATAGCGTCTTTTGAATGAACGGTCATACCATATGAAGAGTTTAGAAGTATTAAAAGTAAACTGTAACAGAGTGTTAATTACCCCGACCATACGCGTATGGTCCGACCATACGCGTATGGTCGGACCATATGAGTATATACCCATATGGTCATGACCATACGCGTATGGTCCAAATACTCATATGGTCCGGAACATATATAGTTTTAATCATTTTGTTAATATTCACTTTTAATCAATGGAAAAAGCCTCCTGTTTTACCGAGCGGAGTTAGTAAATCACTCAAATATGAGGTCAACTCCTTAACGGAAGAAGAAGGATAAGAAGGCTTCTGCCGAACTGTAACTATTGTAAACAATCTAACCTAAGATACAAAATCATCACAATTGTATAGTTGATCAACTTTACCCTCTGATTTGAACAGCACACCCTGAAGTTCACATTGGTCATGAAGGCATACACATAATAATTATAAGGAGTTAAAAAACCACAATTTGCCAATATAAGCAAAGAAATTCGAATTTTCACTCATATGTGTGAATATTTTAAAAAGGTCGCTCCTTCTATCATTACTACAGTCTTTAATGCTTGTTGTCAAGTCAAAGTCAAAGATTTTACTGTCAGATAGACCATTTTGATTATCAATCATGTACTATCAGGATCACGGTACCAAATTCGGTGGACTGCGCCCGTAAATGGCATAGAGAGCACCTGAAGTGGCTTACCAACTCACTGACATTGTTTTTACTTTTTGGAGCTCCACATAACCTGCATAGTGTTAATTGAAGGGAATATCTTCTTTGGCTAGAGCTTTAATTTATGTATGATAGACCACTTCCATCTCAAAGACACGTGTCCGTAAACATATAGAAAGCTGACATAACGAGTATGATGATTTCATGAACAACTGACACTGGTCTGATTGATTAAGACTTGTACAATTCCATAAAAAAAAAGTTAGAATAGAAATGATTATAACTAAAATCCAACTGTCAGAGAACAATTGAATATTTCCAACCATCGATTGAAAAAATAATAATTCAAAATAATTGGAAGAAGAGTTTCATTTTATTCATTCCTTTCAATGACTTTGTCACTTTGTACCAGTAGTCCGTATTTTAGTGGCACCTGGTTGTTTAGCCCAATATGCTCAAAGTGTCCTGTTTGCTGAAGTTATTACTTAAAAAGCAGATGGAAGGGAAAAAACAAATAAAACTAAAATATACCGAGATGTACAAGTTATTATCTTTTTCTCAACAAAAACTGTACAGGTAATTACTCGTACAATTATATTTTATATCTCTCAAATCAAATGATTCGTACTTTAGACTTTAAATCTATCTAGAGCTTATACTGACTGGGGATAATTATTATTCAACTGTTATTTTGAAATAGGATGCCGATCATGGGGCGCTACGAGTTAAACATGTTTTCGTAGGTAAATAATATTGCTGAGGAACTTTTTTTTCATGAGAGTGTACTAATATAGAGTATTACTGTTTGGTGGAATAATGATATAGAAGTCAATACTTTCTTGCTCAATCCTGTGTCGCCTTGAAGGTGTCAAGATTGTCATGCTCAGCCTAAGCAATTTGTGACAGTAATTTGAATTTCAAAATGACTGAGTGACGTTTTTTCGACGCACTAGTCAACTCCACCATAGTGAATCACATGACTTTAAGTTAGTATATACCAGCGAAAAATATCTTTATAAATGAAGAATTGTCACATAAAAATTAAATACACGGGAATGGCAAAGTTCACGTCGTCTAGTCTGATTAATAAAGGAGTAGGTCCAGTAAGACCCCTTTTTGGCCCCAAAATATAGCAGTTTTACAAAAGTGTTAAAATGTAAACTTTTAGTCATTTATTGGATAGTAGAAAGGTTCTGCTACATAAATATGGGCCCTTTTTGCCAATACAATGCACATATATTGAGAACTAGCACCATTAATAATGCTAAATTACTGAAATCTTCACAATTCCAGCATTTTAGTTAAATTTTAGACGGTTTCCGTGTAAAACGAAAGTGGCCGCATTCGTGTTCATCCAAAATATTGAAATGGAAGTTGTATTTAATGATAATACATAACATATATAAAGATTGAGGATGAACACGGATGCGGCCACTTTCGTTTTTGACAAAAACCATCTGAAAAGTGACATTTTTTCGCATATTTGGTAGATTTCTCATATTTGAGCCAGAATCGGATCGTTTTTAATGACTAAATAAGTTAAAATCTTTCACATGAATTAATTGGTAGGCACTTAAAGTTAACCATCGAGAGACGTTAACCACCGAGAGTCGGTTTTTAGACCCGCCCAGTGCACCTAAGCACGCCTACTTTTGGAGCTCTTTAGTATGAAGATAAGAAAAATATACGAAATTACGGAACTATGTACCCTGTTTTATCCTTGTTGTTGGTGTTTCTTGCGCATGCGCACAAAGCACGGTGATAGTTACGGTTACTGACTCAGGAACCTTGTATATTATATACCTCGGTTTACAGACGTTTAATAAACTGGATCCCTGTTGTGTTCACTTATCGATACACTACGATGGAATTACGGACCAGTTTAACATAAACATGGTAAATAGATAGACAGCTGATAATCATAATTGATTAAGAAATAACCTGGAAGAAGAAATGAGTTAACTATTGATTATAACAGAGACGAGAATGCCATCGTGTTTGTTCTGCTAAAAAAAGCAGGAACATTGGAGTTTATGGTTAGATTTTAAATATTTATTGTCTCCAAACTGGGTAAATTTGATATAGTAAACCCCCCCCCGCTCCTTTTTTTTAAATAACTCGAGAACCACACATCGCGCTCGCTTAACAAAGTAACAATAAGAAATAATAATGGTTAGTTTCAAGAATAATTAATCGTCAAAACTTTTCCCCTCCCCGACATCAAAGGAAGTTAAATGTATTATCCCAAAATTAGACCAAATTATTATGATATAAGGACGTCTTAACAGGCTATTATTTTATTTTATTTTGTTGGGTTTTTTTTTTGCTTTGACGTCTTCCTCCTGTATGAAAAAAACATAATAGACCCCCCCCCCCCCTTTTTCCCCATAATATAGCTTTTTAAGAAGTCATAATTATTTGGACTACCCCTGAATATATTTCAGACAGTCTCTTCTCTAAAAAAAATGTAAACATGATTTGAGAGAAATCTTTGGAATAGTTTTTTAAATGATTTAATTATTATGTCATGTATATAATTAACATTAACATAGTTATAAACTGAGACTACTAGTATAACACATAGTGTTATAGTAGTCTCAGCTGTAAACTTTCCATTGTATTGACCAATATGACTAACTCATATGCTCTTTCCCATAAATGTCACAATATCAATATATTACAGTAAAACTGATAGTTTGATGACATTGTTTAAGACTATTGACCTCAGGTCAGCCTAAACTCAGTTTAAAACTGTAATTTATTCATTAAAACAGTTCAAGACATGTACCTTCTGAAATGTGATTGCATCAAAATTAAACCTAAGGCATAACATACTTAGTGTGCAGGAAGTGCCACCAAATAAATACTGATTTGTAAAATTAGATGATGATATTTGTGAAGTCAAAGATATTATAGCTAGTTATAACTGGTTTTAGATATAAATCTGAGTAAAAGGTTGATTTATATGTGCTCTTTCATGTTTAGATTATAATTTAAATTTAATCTTTTGAAGTTTTTTTTATAATATTAAGACATTAAAATCACAATTATTTATTTATAATACACAAAAAAATGTCCTTTTTTAGTTGAATGACTGTACACAAACATTATACACACATAATTTTGATAATTCTGTGATGTTTTTTTTCTATAGCCCCAGAATGTGACAAAAGACTTATTAATCCAGATTTACAAAAAATAGAAATAGTTCAGCTACCATAAGACTGCTATGACAAAAATTCTGCAGTTTCCAGAATTTGAGGTAGAGTATAGTTAGGAATAGTTTGATTATGCAGATGCTTAGTTTGCCATAAACAATTATGCCCTTGATACAAAAGCAGAGGAAACAAAAAAGTATGAAAATAGTTGAAAAAAGTAATCATTATTACCTAGTCATATACTGTAAATAGAAAAAGAGAAAAGCACTGGTTATGATTTGGTATTTTTAATAGCATTATCATTTGTCCATAACTTGGAATATATACTGAATTGAGCTTGACATTTAATTAATATCATTGACACATGGATGCAAGAAATGAAAGATGGTAATTTAAACCTAGCAATTTTATTAAGATTTAAAAAAAAGTTTTTCATTTGGTAGAATATGACTTTCTTTGTTTAAAGCTCGACATGTATGGATTTAGTGAGACTACTGTTAGTTTTTTTAAGTCGTACCTGAATAACAAAAGGTATACATTTGTAATGTTAACTCTGAACAACAACATGTAAAATTTGGTGTTCCCCAATGTTCTATACCTTGTCCTCTATTGTTTGTGCTATTTATAAATGACCTTCCCTTATGCATTAAAAATTGTGAAACAGACCTATATCGTTGTATATGCTGATGACACCACTATTCATAAATCAGGGGGAAACATCTAGAAAATATAAATGATGATGTTCAAGAAGATTTATACAGGGTTGAAGAGTGGTGTAAAATGAATAACATGTTCATAGATGCAAATGAAACAAAATGTTTGATTACTGGAACAAAGCAGAAACTATTCAGACTTTTCAACCAAACTTGATAATAAATTAAAGTATTACAAAATTCTTCATGTGAAAAAATATTAGTTTCAAAATTGACAGCCCACTAAGTAACTGGAGAAATCAAATTGACCAAGGTTGTGCTAATATATCATCCAGAATATACCATCTTTCTTAAATACATTTTTTTTTATATAACTGCAAGAAAACATAATACAATGGGTGTTCTGCCCCTAATTGACTACTGTTGTATTATTTGGGATTAATGTAAAAATTGAGGGATAACAAGAATTTTAAAAATCCAAAAAAAGGGCAGCATGATAAATTCTAGATGCAGATCCGTTATCCCTCTTGGTATATAGGAGCACTATATTCTATGTTAACCTCCGACAGTAGGTATATAAACAAATACTGTTGATAGACGGTATATAGGAGCACTATATCTTATGTTAACCACCGACGGTAGGTATAGACAAATACTGGTGATAGACGGTATATAAGAGCAATATATTGTATGTTAACCACCGACGGTAGGTATAAACAAATACTGTTTATAGACGGTACATGTATATAGGAGCACTATATTGTATGTTAACCACCGACGGCAGGTATAGACAAATACTGTTGATAGACGGTATATAGGAGCACTATATTGTATATTAACTACCCAAAGTAGGTATAGATTAATACTGTTGATAGACGGTATATAGGAGCACTATATTGTATGTTAACCACCGACGGTAGGTATAGACAAATGCTGTTGATAGACGGTATATAGGAGCACTATATTGTATGTTAACTACTGACAGTAGGTATAGACAAATACTGTTCATAGATGGTATACAGAAGCACTATATTGTATGTTAACTACCGACAGTAGGTATAGACAAATACTGTTGATAGACGGTATATAGGAGCACTATATTGTATGTTAACCACCGACGGTAGATATAGACAAATACTGTTGATAGATGGTATATAGGAGCACTATATTGTATGTTAACTACCGACGGTAGGTATAGACAAATACTGTTGATAGATGGTATATAGGAGCACTCTATTGTATGTTAACCACCGACGGTAGGTATAGACAAATACTGTTGATAGATGGTATATAGGAGCACTATATTGTATGTTAAATACAGACGGTAGGTATAGACAAATACTGTTGATAGACGGTATATAGGAGCACTATATTTTATGTTAACTACCGACAGTAGGTATAGGCACATACTGTTGATAGACGGTATATAGGAGCACTATATTGTATGTTAACCACCGACGGTAGGTATAGACAAATACTGTTGATAGACGGTATA